>JAFVLL020021838.1:0-15326 GCA_021397915.2 Tor tambroides
TCTCTGTGGTTAGATCAGTGTGCACAATAATGTGTCTTTGACCTTCATTATGTATGTTTTGATTATACTGTGTTGTAAATAAAATACAAATAATAATAAAAAAAAAAAATTCAATCTCCTCACATTCTCTCTTACCTGCCTCAAAGTAACAGTCACACTGATGGGCCATTAGAGGGCGGCCCTTTGTCTCTCAGGTGAGAATCACTAAATATTCAAGGCCATTGTCACTCCCTTGCATATAGGCTTTCGATCACAAAACATGTCTTTAAAAATTTAAATCAATATATTGTTTTCTGTGAAGGAGTAAGCAAGATGATTTTCACATAATTTTGAAGTAAATATTCTAGCCTACAAGACTGATTACTCAAAAGTCTTATTCAGAATGTGTTTTATGGCCTTATTTCAGTTACATTTTTCCCCAAAACTTACTAACCACGCATAATCTTTTTTTTTTCTAAAAAATGCAAACATATACATCAATCTTGCTCACATATTATTGTAGCACAGTTTGTGCTGAACACACAAAACAAATACATGTTGGCCAATAGTATAAGTAGCTGAAATAAGCACAAATGTCAGGGCATGTCAAAACATCTCAAGGGCCCCAAAATCACCTCAGACCCCAGAGGGTTAAGAATAAAACTTTGCAGATGGATCTGCACGCCTCTCTCAGTCACCTCGTAACAATGACAATATAAAAATGCCTTACATTTTTCTGTGAACAATGACGTCCATTCCTTGAATGAAATAAAATAAATTAATATAAAAATTGTCACAACCCGTTGGACTCATGTTTTGTCGCCTGTGTTCCCTTCCTGTTTGCCCATATTTGGTTCTGTTCCTGTTCTCATTAATTTATTGTCTAATTATTAGTTAATCACCTTCATTGTGTCCACCTGTCTTCTCCTCGTTATCTGCCCTATATTAGTTCCTGTCCACTGAGTTCTAGTTTGTCAGTTATTGCTTATGTTACCCTGTGTGTGTGTATTGGACTTCTTCATCTTTGGATTATATTAAATGGATTATTCTTTTCAACGTTCATTCGTCGTGTGACTATTGCGTGTGCACAGCACAGAGACCGTGACAGAATAACCAACCTAAAAGGAAGGTATAGCGGCGTGTTTCTCCTTGTTTTGTTTCCCGTTTTTGTCAGTTTTTATTTTGTGTTATGAATGATCCTGCTGTCCTCGTCCTCCTGCTGGAGCAGGGGGACCGCTCTCTCGAGGACCTCACCGAGGACTTCGTGTTCCTGTCTAATTACACGCACTACCCGGACAACTGCCTCTGCTCATTTTATCAAGCTGGGCTAAACTCTTCCACACGAACGCAGTTGTCCGGGTACGGTCCTCGAGAGAGCCTCGCCGCATTCATTGAGTGGGTGCTGGTGTCCTGCAACTCGAAACTCACCATGGACATCGCGGATGATGACACCAGCCCCACTCTGGACCCAGAGCCCAGTCAACCTCCACCCTACGGCGCGGAGCTGCCAGAGCCCACCGCAGATGGCGAGCCAGAGCCATCAGGAGCGACAGAGCTGACGATCGCCCCGGAGCCTGAGCCCCAAGTGTCTGACCAGGTGCGAGAGCCGACAGCACAAGTGACAGTGGATACAGCTGTGGAGATCGTGGGGGCTATGGAAAGCCCCGCCCACAGCGCCACCGCTGAGGGTGAGCTCACACTGGACTCTGGAGTGTTAACCTGTTAGCCAGCACCCCCCATTTTGGGCCTCACAGGTGAAAATGACCTACCTAAATTAAAATAGTTAAAGTTCCTGACAACAGTGTGCTACACACACAATTTAGGTATATTTGGAAAGAAGACACTCTAGGCTTTACTATCCATCATCCAGAGTTGATAATGCTCAAAAAGGTAAGAAGTTATAGACACTGACATGTCTTGAAAAATGTTTTTCCACACTGAATGTTTTTTTTTATTTCATATACAAATACATGAAATAAGTCCTGGAGCAATCCAGAAAAGTAATGGGTTGAAAGTCACGTGTCTCATGAGTTTATATTTCAAATTTGAAGAAGATACCATGAAAAATGAGATTCCTGCAGTCATTTTTCTGAGAATATTTCTAGTCCCCCGTTTAGAGAAAAATAACCACCAAATATATTGTAGAATTATACAAACTATTTTAGTCATTATAAATACTCCTGCATAGTTTTTCAATTATAAAATAATAGACAGAATTTTAGACACCATATAAGTGATTTATTTGAGCACTAAAAAATACAAAAAGAATTGAGTAATAAAAAAGGAAAAAAAAATAGAAAGAAATTGCTTTGTATGTAGTACATACTCAAGTATATACTCTGATTGCCAGACATAAACTGATATTGCCACACATGGTCATACAGTCGGTAATCACACGCTGATGTGCCTCCATTCAGATTCTAATCATGATAATAATGGGCTATATAGTCAATAATAGCCAGTCACTGACAGCATTCGATACCTGTCATACAGCCGGTAATCACACGCTGATGTGCGCAATACAGATGGTAATTATGCAGATACAGCCACATTCCCCACAACACACACACACATATATGAAAAATGTTGAAGAAAAAAAAGAAAAAGTTATTTGTGCAAAAAGGCGATCGCTAAGTTACGCCCTCGTCAGATGACAGCTGCGTCACAGCGTGCGTCACGCACTGTCACGAGAGAGTGCCAAATTCAAATAAACTATATTCCACGTATCTGTGACTTTTTTTTTCAGTGGATGGTCTCATTCTGTTTGTGACACTGTATGCTACAAAACCATGTTGTTTTTTTACCACCAAGACGCTGTTTTTGAGCGTAATTTATTCCATAACGGACACAAACAATAACTCTCCCGAAGAAATGAAACGTAAACAAAGGAATATCCATCCAAATTACAACGTTATTGTTTCGCTGGACTAAAAGTGCTCTATGGGATGTTGTTCTGTGGACCCTTATCTTTCTAACTAAACCGGGATTTCAGCAGTGGACGCGTTTGTGACTCGTTATTACAATGATAATGGTACGTACTGCTTTTTTATTATGGATGTTTTGATGTGTACTACTTACACAAATTTAGCAAATACATTCCTTATAAGCTTTCCATCGAAAAACAGCGATCTATCGTCGATGCTTGAGGCTTAGACCTTCAGAATGATATATAGTTTGTCAAGATTAACTTTGTCCCGTTTCATTTATTCTATTCTTAAACAATGACGTGCAAACAAAGAGCGTTCGGTGTGAGATCGCCCTGGTGCGGGTTAACAGGTTAATCGACTTGGATACGGAAATACTCTTCACTCAACCTTCATCAGTACTGTCGGATTGGCAAAATATCCCACCCAACCTCCCTCTACCACCGCCTCTCATAGACCTGTTCCCTTTCTCAATGCCATCTTTGCTGGATTTCGTCAGTCTCTCTGCTCACCCTCAGCTCACCATCTGTGGCGTGGGCTCGCCGCTGGTCTGCCCATCTCCAGCTCCGTTGGCGTTGAGTCTGGAGGATCCCTCGACTCCGCCTCCTTCAGCCTCCTCCACCAACTCCACCGGGCTCCCTCGTCCCTCCGGCTCCGCCTTGGTTAGTCGCCCCCCTACCTCCACCTCGGGATTGCACTCCTCCAGCTTTGCTCCGTCCTTCCGTCTCTCTGGCTCCGTTGGGCTCCTCCTTCCCTCCAGCTCCACCTCAGTCCTCTGTCACGGCCTTCCGGATCTCCGCCTAAACCTCGGTCGCCGAAGCTTCCGGCTCCACCTTGGCCCTCCGGATCCTCTGCTTCATTCTGGCTCTTCGGCTCTCTGTTGCTGCCTCGGGCTCCACCTCCACCTGTTCCGCCGCCGTTGGTCGGCCCTCTGGAGTCGGCAGCCATTCCTCCTCCATGGCTCCTCCCTCCGTCGGCTCCACTGTGGGCCGCCATCATGGCTGTGGCCTGGGTCCTGCCTGGCTCCTCCTGCTCCAAGTCCCTCCTGTCTCCGTCCTGGCTCCTCCCTCCATCTGATCTGCCCTGGCTCCTCCTGTTTCCTCCCTAGATCCTTCCATCTCCACCCTGGACTCTGTTAGTCGTCCTACTCCCGGGTGTCCGTCCTCCTCCCGAACCTCCACTAGTGTTTTCTGCCTGCCTGCCTTCCTGCCAGCCCTTCGCCGTCCC
This sequence comes from Tor tambroides, assembly GCA_021397915.2. Classification (NCBI taxonomy): domain Eukaryota; kingdom Metazoa; phylum Chordata; class Actinopteri; order Cypriniformes; family Cyprinidae; genus Tor; species Tor tambroides. The sequence continues at coordinate 4,131 of JAFVLL020021838.1, forward strand.
GTGTCACCATCCCACATCCACTCCTTTATCCTCCTCCTAAGTCCCCCACCGTCCCTCCCTTTTGTTCCACGGCGTGAGGTCACTCCTTCCGGGAGGGGGGCGAACTGTCACAACCCATTGGACTCGTGTTTTGCCGTCTGCCTGTGTTCCCTTCCTGTTTGCCCATATTTGGTTCTGTTCCTGTTCTCATTAGTTCATTGTCTAATTATTAGTTAATCACCTTCATTGTGTCCACCTGTCTGCCCCTCGTTATCTGCCCTATATTAGTTCCTGTCCATTGAGTTCTAGTTTGTCGGTTATTGCTTATGTTACCCTGTGTGTGTGTGTATTGGACTTCTTCATCTTTGAATTACATTAAATGGATTATTCTCTTCAACCTTCATTCGTCGTGTGACTATTGTGTGTGCACAGCACAGAGACCGTGACAAAAATAAAACAAAAATGTTTAAGTTTAAATATTAACAAAACTCACATATCCTCCCAGGGCTAAACACCATTGTGAAATGAATGCTTCAGACCCACTCAGAGATGGGCGGAGTTACAGTGCATGTGTGAAGTTAGTCTGCTATCCCTTTTCAGAGTGAACGTCTTGATTGTATGAAATTTTATTATTAAAGCATAATCTTAAGAGTTTAAATAAGATCTTTCAAAATTAAGACTGTTTAGATGAAATCTTAAAAGTTTTAAATAAAATCTTTTAATTATTTGCTTGCAAATTTAACCTAAATTATGATTATTTTTAATTCAACAGTACCTGTTCAAAAATTGTACTTGGTTGTTTATTTTATTTCAAAATATATTCCTGCTTAAAAGGCTAATTAAAAAAAGTGTCTATATCTTAGCCTATTACTAGGTTGACCCTATCTGACATCCTGTGGCAGCTAAGATCTAGTTCTGCACTTGTTGTATATGTTCGTACTTTTCTGAACCGACCTTTATCAGCATGATAAATATCTGGGTGAAACATACTCTTAGCTGAAAATATACTATTGGTTATCTACTCAGAAATATATGTAGAAAGTTACCGTATGTTGATGTATTGTTTGTCTGCTGGTCACACGAGCAGTCTTTGAAGAGATAGTTTATGACTTTCGCAGGCACCAACCCTTTGCCCCATAATGTTCTGGTTCATTTAAAATGTTTGTTTAAACAACAACTTGTCTGGGTATAAGTCAACTACAGATACGAGAAACAACTTTCCAAAAACGTCCCATGTCACCATGACACACATTCTCTGGATACCACGCTTGAATGAAACAACACATGTGAGGTCTTCATCCTGAGAATATTTAATTGCGCTTAAAAAGCATATATCAAGCTAAATGAAAAATCGTACACCCCACCACACCAGACTCCTGATGTCCTGCGGTAGAAAATGCCTACAGTACGTTGTTAAAACTAGTATACAATAGGCCTATGTTACAATTAAACTTACATTTTAAGGTGGCTCATGTCTCGTGTATATGAGTGTATGTATATGATTTTACTTTTCTTATTTTTACAAAGATTCAATTTCAATTCAAGTCCTAGTAAATATAAGGCCAAAACATGACATTACAAAAGAATCATGTTGACAAATGTGGTTGTTGCAGTGTTTTAAAAAGAGGGAATGCCAACTCCAAACAGATCCACACACACACACACACACACACACACACACACACACACACACACACACACACACACACACAAAATGACGTCATTCAGGAAGGTCAGCAGTTCAGGTCAGACTTTTTAGACTTTTTCTCAAAATCAAGTATTGTACATTTGTATAACACTTACTGATTTTAAAGCATAAACTTGCTTTAAAGCTTGAATGAAAGGTTACCAAATGTAGTTTCATACCCGTTGTATTCTAACAAAGCCAGTATTCAGTTCTCTTTGTTTTGTAAGATTTACTTTTATTATTTCTACAAAGGTTCACACTACTTTTATAAGTCTGATAAATATGTGGTCAATACACAATGAAACGAGAAACAGGCTACCAAATAAGTCTGACACAATGTTTTTAAGAAAGGGATTTTCTTTTCTTTTTTTTTTAAATACGACCAAATCAGATAACAGATTATTCTTTCTTTTTGACAAAGCTAAAAACCAACAGAATGCGGATTTTTCAGCATCCAACATGAAATTAAAGAGTTGTATCAGCTGGGCTTGTTTCAACTGTTCATTGCCACTTTCTTAGGTTATTATTATTTTTTTTTACTCACATGGATATAGAATAGATATAGAATAAACCGTATTGTCCATGTTTTTTCCCTACAGACCTCAAAGATGATATCCAAACAAGATCTATGTAGGCACAGTTGTAAATTCCTAGAGGCCTAGTTACTCAGAAAGTGTATACATCATTTAAGAAAAGGGTCATAATGCATACAGAATACAGAAAACCTCCTCTTGATTTATTGTGACTGACATTTCACTAAATCAGACAATCAGGGTTTTGGATGACACTGTACACATTTTGTTTGTTGGACTCTATATGTCATTACTATGACTGTAGGTGAGGCCTTCTCTCTAAGAGCCATCAGCATTCAGTGTTTATATAGAAATAAATGCAAATTAAGAAAATTTCTACTTGAGAGCGTTTGACTAAATCGGTATTTCTTTTTAGGACAATTATCCATCTCCATTTCTATACAATGAACCGTCAACACAAAAAGTAAGTCTTGCTGTTTTATACTTACAACTGAAACATATCTAACCATTGCTCTGAAAGCTACACATTCAGCAAAGTTTGAGATTGTACACCCTCTTGAAAAGGCTACAGACACAAAATATAAAGGAATTTTTGTGCACAAAAAAACCACTATGAAACTCAAGAGTCCAAACCACTAAGAAAATTATCATATGAATACAGAAAACCCACTCGTGATCATTTGGGTATATTTTTGTAAATATTGTTTTAAATTACTTTTTTCTTACGCCACTACATCTAGACCTCTTGTTCAGAAAGCTGATGACAATTTTCACATTTTATTTGTCATACTCGTTTCTTTCAACATTTCAGCTTGAAATTAAAGCATAGGCCTGCGTGTACTTCCCATCGGTCATAAGCATAAGCATCTACCGAGTGCTAAATTTTTTCTGTTTTGTCCACTTTTGGCAGATTTGCTAGAGGGACTATGTCATTTTGTTGTAATGTGATTCTAATTAAGAACCATAACATTATACTACATCCCCTTGAAAAGGTTATAGACATAGTTTTATACAGGAAATATGTTTGCACAACAGAAATATGTATCAGTATAACAAATATCTAATACTGAAATCCTCTCTTCTAAACTATTGTGAAAGTTTTTTTAATGTTGATTTTGATTGTCTGCCCCACTAGCTGTATACCTTTGTCATTGTTCTTGTACAGTTTTTAGATTAAGACTGTTCTCAGACTCTGGCCAAACATGCGGCGAGTGTTCGCAGGAAAACGAGAACAAAAACAGTATACGAGAATTAAATGAAAGTCCTTCTACAAGAGAGTGTTTAAACTAAAACTGTGGTAAGCAGTTTTTTTAATATCTCTTAGTTCTCTTAATTTTTTTTACAATTGCAAATGTTTGTTTAGCGAAAATATTAGTTTTAGTCAGTTACATAGGTGTCAGGCATGAAGTTTATATGTATTTTTAAATAATCACGATAGAGTTACAAGTTCCGGGTAGTCGGATGTCCATAAGCGGCAAAATCTCGACAAAGACGAGAGTGTTACTCAAACAGTCCACCGCGTTACCTTTTAATAAAATATTGCATTGCATGTTACCAAGAACAATTCTGTAACAGTGTTCATTAAAACGTTGAAATAAATATAAGCGTACCAATATTCATAATATAGCCTAACAACACAACAGACTGATCCCTGCTATGTACACCTAAAATTGCTAGATATCTTGACTTTATCCGTGTGTTTAACGGCACTACTGCGCTAGGCCTCGTCACACCATAGTGAACTGTAAACCACAAAGTTTTTCATTGCATTACACTAAGAAACCAGTACAAATGTATATGTTTCCATGACTTTGCTCATTCTTTCTGTTTGAATTTGTTTACCGCAGTTTCACCATTCTTATTTTCCCATCTAATTGTAATTCCTAGGCCTTACGGTTTGTTTCCTAGTTTTTGCTGGCATGTTATGGCATGTTATAGGGGTCTTTGTTCATATACGGTAATATTTCTGTGAATTTGCTTGATTTAATAAAATATTGCTTTAAGCCATCGTCTTCATTTAAGACATTTACGTTATATTATGTAGCGTCTGCTTAGGATCGTTGATGGTTGTTTACACTTTATGTCTTAAGAGACACTTTTAGCCTTTTGACATTTGCATATAAATTACAGACCTGGCCTCACTGTCTACGTTTATATGGGTGCTAAATTTAAATGGTTTTACCACTATCAAGAAGAGGCTAAACAGATCAGCTCTCTCTGGTCTCCCCATCAAACTTCAAACACATTCCAAAGAGGAGTAAATGACCCCTCGTGCCAGGCACCAACGGCCTGACCAGTGGACTACCTCCATGATTACAATGCACATAACACACACGCATAGAGACATTTCCTTTATTTAGACTATAATCAATCAGTTACAAATGTATCTGGTATATGCATATGTTGTTTGTATGTTTCCTTATTATGTTAGCCTAGCTACCACTCGTTACTTGTATTAGTTAAGCTCTAAACGCCCATATTCAGGTGTATGACTGTATCTCTTGTTTAATATCTTCTAGATGTTTCTTTCTTGTGTAGGATAGCAGAGTGAATCAGACCATTTAAGAATAGAAGAATCAATCAGATTGATGTTAGAACCACCAAAAGAGCAAATTCCACAGAGAGGCCCCAAGGCAACAGGTCGTCATAAATCAGATCCCTAGCACCAGCCCATCTGAAGAAAGCCTAACCAACAAGCCTCTTTCACAGAACAACTTGCAACATTAGAAACAAATAATTCCAACTCAGGAAGGAGATGGTCAAATTTGGGCAAGTAATCAAGATTAATAGTCAAAGAGATGCACCGCGTGACCGTCACATGTAAATCTGTGATAGAAATCACGAGCTACAGACTTTCTTGGGCGGGTCCCCCCACCACGTTTTGACACTACTTTTTAGCGCTCTTTGAGCGTGCTCTGGCCTACATGTCCAGCTGCTACTTAACACCACGATGAGAAGAAAAAACACCTAGTCTCGTTACATCCTTTCTTTCTTTTACTCTAGTTTCTTTTCTTTTCCGTTCCAAGTTTCATGTTCTCGGTTTAAATTTTGCCGCTACGCCTTGTCTCCGAGTTCAACTGGAGTCTGTGACCGCCTCAAAACTTCTACCAGCCACAACTCCGCATCTTCAGCCAACACCCAACAATTGGCTTCCCAAGACTTCACTACGAACGACCACTGAACTGTCAGCCAATCAGCAACCTCGGGAAACTCCCTTTCCTGCAATGACGACGACAAAAGGGAATCCCTTAAAACAAAGGCAATGCAAGAAAGTACAAACTCCAGATTTTTGCTGAGCTGGTGCATTTAATATAAATTTTAGCCTCATTGAGAAATTCAATGTGAGGGTTAATTAAGTGATTGATGGTTGTTCAGGTCTATGAAATTGCACATATTGCTGTAACCCTGGGATTTCAAATTTTCATTCTCTAAACTCATCCTTTCCTCACTCTTTCCTTTGTTAGATTAGTTTACATGTCTTAGATTTATAAATAAAGTATTATTTATGTTGAAAAGAAGTATCTTGTTTTTTGTGCTTACAAGTTAATGTCTTAAACTGCCGATCTTGTTACTGTGCTATTTAATAGTGTTTTCACTATATTTGGATTTTAATATCCAATGCAGAGTTGATGTTATATAGCTCGTTCAGTGAATCGCTGCCGACTCGGTGATCAGCCGTGAAACAGTGAGTCTGTTCAAATTCCCTATAAAATCTTAAATGATTCCCTTTGAGCTAAATTGACCTGTTTCCCTTACATTACATTTCACTTGGTATCAAAATGATCTCACACAATGATGTACACTATGTGATCGTGAAATGCATCATACTATTTTTACTGTACTGTGGGCAAAACTACACCGATTCTTTAGACCAGTCATAAAACATGCAAATGAGTTGTCAAGTGGGAAAAAAGAAACACTTTTCCGCTGAAACTATGCTCCTTGTTATTGGTCAAACTAACCAAAATAGGTGTTACAGGGAAACCAGATAAAACTTTTCCCACACCCAAAAGAAGAGTCTTCTCTTTACTTTCGGTGCCCTGGAGACACAAGTATCACCTTGGAAATCTCGTGACTCCCCTTCCGGGGGGAGTGCGAGCTTCTGGCAGTTTTAAGTCCAGTAACTTTGTCGATTCACTTCGGACCAATCAACCCATGGCTGGAATGATGAAGCTTTCACTCCTAAAGGAATTCATTAGGAATCTATGCATTATACCCCACCGCCCTACCTCTCTCTCTCTCTCTCTCTCTCTGGTGCATGCTGGGAGTTTGTGGAGGAGCTGAGCATGTATTGAGAGCATTGCTGAGAGTGATTGTGAATTTCTTCTGTCTTCTCTCTGTATTATTTATCTTTTTCCCTTTTCTTTTCCCCTCACTGTTTTTAAATCATTATCAGTGTAGGAAGAAAATTTTTTCCGTGTGTGTGCGTGTGCGGTTTGTAGTTGCCGGGATGGCGACTGCTCATGCGCAAGGAACTCTGAAACTGCTGCAGGTGTGTTCCTGAGTCCGGCGTGACAGTGGAGGATTTGCTCTTGATTATCGGTCAGAAACTTGGTTTTGAAAACATCGGATGAACAAAGCGGTAGTCGTGTTTTTGAAGTCTGAATTACTCATTAATGAGTTGACTGTGAGCGGAATATGGGTAAAGGAAACTTTTGTTCCGGTAACCCCGCTATCTGCTCCAGCAACTAAAGTAACCGTTTCCAATGTCCCCCCTTTCATACCTAATGAAGTTCTCGTGAAAGCGTTACTGAGATTTGGTAAGATAGCAAGTCCTGTAAAATCGGTCCCACTCGAATGTAAAGACACCGCACTAAAGCACGTTCTTTCTTTCAGACGACATGTCTATATCTTTCTTAACTCGCCGGAGTGGACCTTGGAAGTTTCTTTCCATGTTACTCACGGAGAGAATTCTTCCATGGTGTATGCGAGCACTGAGAGTTTGAAGTGTTTTGAATGTGGCGACTTGGGCCACAAGCGTTTTATGTGTCCGCATAGAGATGAACAGCACCCTTCTACATCTCGTGGTGATGGAAACGATGTCGTTCCTCAAGTAAATAACACAGAATCTGAGAGAGCTGAGGAGCAGGATAAAGGAGCTACAGAGGGAGTAAACGGGCAGCAGGAGGTGAGTGACTTAAATGTTAATGCTGGCTGTGTGGAGCAATCTGGATGTAGTCATTTATCTGATAAAGCTGTGAGTGTTGGTGATGAAAATGATCAGAATGATGCTGTTGATAATGCTGTACAGAAATATGGTTCTGAGGAAAATATGGCTGATGAGACTGAAAGTTTATCACAGTATACTGATGATGGAATGAGAGATGATGAGCAGTGGTCTGATGTGTCTAAGGAGGTTGTGAAAGATCTATATCCCCTTGAGCAGATTTAATTATTTTCTTGATAAGACAAAAGGAAAAGCAGGTGTTGAAAGAGATTACTTCCCTGATGTTGAAAAGTTTATTGCTTCAGTAATGTGGTTTAGGAAAGAAAGTAGCTATGATGAGCTTTCACAACAGAAAAGATGTCTTAAAAAGTACTTAACTGTTGTTAGATCAGGAAAAAGGATGGGAAAAGCGAGGGGAAAATCTAAATAATTACAATGGCTGAAAATTTCTCTTTCTATCTGATCTGTTTTCTCTTTTTCTCTATCTTCCTTATGGAGATCTTAAGGGTTGGTTCTCTTAATATCGGTGGGATGAGGGATGGAAGAAAGAATGAGGTTTTATCAGAAATCATTGATTTTAAAGATCTGAGTGTTATATTTTTGCAAGAAACTCATAGTACTTGTAGTAATGAAGTTAACTGGGGTTTATGGTGGAGTCATGGGACTAATTTAAGTGCTGGTGTGGCTGTTCTTTTTTCTCCTACTGTAAATGTTAAAGTGTTATCAAAAAATGAAGTAGAGCCAGGAAGGTTTTTAATTGTTAAGGCTGAAATTAGTCATTTTAAATTCCTGTTTGTAAATATGTATGCTCCTAATGTTGGAGCAGATAGGAGTTTACTTTTCAAGAAGTTTGAAAATATAGTTAAAGAAGAAAATGAAGATGTGTTTATTGTTGTGGGGGGTGGGGGACTGGAACTGCACTCTTGATTTTACTCTTGATAGAAATGGGGAAAAACCTCATGCACCGTCAGCTTCCTCTTTAGCTGGTGTAATAAAAAAGCTGAATCTCTCAGATGTATGTAGAGAACACAATCCTTCTATAAAACAATATACATGGGTGAAGGTCTGTAATGATAGGATTTCTGCTGCACGTTTGGACCGGTTTTATATATCTTGTAATCTGAAAAATAGAGTTGTTAGTACAGAAATTATTCCTAATACAATTTCTGATCTTAAACTCATTAGGGTTGGATTCACCCTGTCTAAAAGCACACATAAGAGCTGTTACTGGCATTTTAACACTAAACTTTTAAAAGATAAAGACTTTTGTGAAGCCTTTAAGCTATTTTGGGAAGCATGGCAAACAGAAAAGAGTCTTTTTGAAAGTATTATACAGTGGTGGGAAGTTGGTAAAGTGCACATAAGAGATTTATCTCAGAAATATTCTGCTTATTCCTCTGTAGTTTTAAAAAATACTTTAAAGTGGCTTGAAACAGAGATTGTTGATATTGAAATGAATATGATTGTTAATGATGATGTTAATTTAAAAGAACGTTGGACTGAAAAGAAAAACCATTTAAGTTTAATTCTGGATGAAAGGGTTAAAGGAGCTCTCATAAGAAGCCGTTATTTAACTCTGAAGGACATGGATGCTCCTATTACTTTCTTTTTTAATTTAGAGCGTAAAGTGGGTCAGCAGAAATTGATGCTTTCATTGAAGGACAATAATTGACATGTTACCTCAGACCCACAGGAGATGCGAAAGCTAGCTGTCAATTTCTATTCTAATTTGTACGCTGCTGAAATCTCTGATGAACAATGTAGAAGAGAGCTGCTAAACGACTTGCCGGTTTTATCTGAAGATCATAAAGAGCTCTTAGAAACTGATATCTCTTTTGAGGAAGTCTCCCTGGCTGTCAAGGGTCTCTCTTCAGGAAAGAGTCCTGGCTTGGATGGATTACCGTCCGAGTTTTATAAATCATTTTGGACAATAATAGGAGATGACTATTTTGAGGTACTTCAGAAATGCTGTAGTGAAGGTATTCTTCCTACTAGCCGTCAACGTGCTGTTTTATCATTGCTCCCAAAAAAGGGAGATTTAACACTTTTAAAGAATTGGAGAATATAAAATTTTGTCTAAGGTTCTAGCAAATAGATTAAATAATGTGTTGTATGAAATTGTACACAAGGATCAGTAATATTGTGTTAAAAATAGGTCAATCATGGATAATCTTCATTTAATCAGGGATGTTGTTGATTATGCTTATTGTAAACGTCAGTATGGACCTGTTGTCTCTGTATCTGGAAAAGGCTTTTGACAGGGTTGATCATGGTTTTCTGTTTGACACCCTTAATGCTTTTGGTTTTGGGGAAAAATTCATCTCAAGGATTAAACTTTTATATACTGAAGCAACATGCATGATTAAAATGGGTGGTGGGTTAAGTATCCCTATTAATGTTAAAAGAGGAATCAGACAAGGTTGTCCACTTTCAGGTCAACTGTACAGCATTGTAATTGAACCTTTGTTGTGTAAATTGAGAAGAGAGTTAATGGGCCTACAGGTCAACACCCTAGACTGTTCTATTAAACTCTGTGCCTATGCTGATGATGTTACAGTTATAATCAGAGACCAAAGTGACATTCAGGTGCTTAAACAGGCTTTAGAGTTTTATGGAAAAGCCTCATCAGCAGTAGTTAACTGGGGAAAAAGTGATGCTTTATGGTGTGGTAGTGTTTTTAAAGATCCAAATCTTCCTGATGGGTTACAGTGGGGAAGTGCAGGTTTTAAATATTTAGGAGTGTTTTTAGGGACAGAAGAGTTTAAGAAGAAAAATTGGGAGGGCCACTTGGAGAAAGTGTGTGTTAAGTTGTCTCGATGGAATTGGTTGCTACCCCAGTTGTCCTATAGGGGGAGGGTTCTGATATGTAACAATTTGGTTGCTTCTTCACTTTGGCACAGAATGACAATACTTGAACCTCCTGAGGAACTAGTGCGAAGAATACAACAGCGACTAATGGATTTTTTCTGGTCGGGACAGCACTGGTTGAAGGCGGCGGTGCTGTATCTACCCAGACAAGAGGGAGGCCAGGGGTTGATTGATATTAGAGCGAGACTCAAGACTTTCAGAATGCAGACGGCACAAAGACTGCTTTATGGAGTGGATGTGAGCTGGGCTGAAGTAGCCTGTGCCCTCCTAAGAAGAGCTGGAAACATGGGGCTGGACCGCCACTTGTTCTTGATGGACATTGACAAACTGAATTTAAGTGGTCTGAGTGTCTTTTACAGATCAATTTTAAAGTCATGGACACTTTTTATGTTTTCACGGAGTGAAGATAGCACACAGAAATTATGGCTGAAGGAGGAGCCACTTTTTTTCAATTCTGCATTGGACTCAGATGTTTTTAAATCAGACACTTTCAGAAAAGCCATGAAAAGCCATGGGGGGGTGTTCATAGTTTCAGAGGGGGACAGGGAGATTGGAGTTAAGAGCTCTCACAGCCTGGGGAAAAAAGCTGTTGAGCAATCTGACAGAGTGAGCTTTGATACTCCGGTACCTTCTACCTGATGGCAGGAGCTGGAAGAGGTTGTGGGAGGGATGGGTGGGGTCCTTCACGATGCTGGAGGCCTTGCTGGAGCATCGTGCAAGGAAAATGTCCAGGATGGAGGGGAGAGGGGCACCGATGATCTTTGCGGCAGTGTTCATTGTCCGTTGTCGGGATTAACAGGAAGGTGTGTTCAAGCGCCAGCAGAAGACAGTGTAAAGTAATACTCTTTGAGAGAAGCAGTTTATTCACGGAAGTTAAAATCAGCTCGTAAGTGTATTTACTTGTCTCATTAGTGTTTAGTGCAGTTGTCGTTGCTAGGAAACGCTTGTTTTGTTTACTGTGT
>JAFVLL020021839.1:0-22500 GCA_021397915.2 Tor tambroides
ATAGAGGGATGAAACTATAAAAGTGCTGAACTTCTTAGCTGGTAAAACATCTATGTGTTGAATCACCCAATAATAAAATGTGACATTCTGTAGTTCTGTCTCATATTAATCTTTTAATCATATTTGTAAATGTATTGACTCCACAGCCAACAGAGCAATTTTGTCTTTACTGTTCCAATACTTTTGGAGGGCACTGTATATATATATACACACACAGTATATATATATATATATATATATATATATATATGTGTGTGTGTGTGTGTGTACTGTAAACAGTTAACATTTTAATCACATTTGATCTTTTATACAGTTCAGAAATGATTTTTTATACTAAGATTTTCCACATAGTCTCTCATTTAATATGAGATCAAAAACTGAAAGTTTTACATGTACTGTAACCAGTTAGCATTTCAATCACATTTGATCATTTCTACATTAGTTCTGAAGTATTTTAATACTAAGATTTTCCACATAGTCTTTCAGTTAATATAAGGTCAACAACTAAATGTTTAATGTTTAATTATTATGCTTAAAATTGTTTATCTGAAGGACTTTGTGACAAAAAGTTTCTGTCACTACACATGAGTGCTGCTGGGAAAGAATTGAATTGATTTCAGAAACTCCCCAAGACGGTGGATGGCGCTATTGACCTCCAAACACGTCAAGTTCAGCTGTTCACGTTTTTGAGGAAGGGAACCTATGAAGGGAACGGTTATTAAACTAAACCCCGCCCCCAACGATGCTTCGGTACGCGGACACCTTCTTCCTTCAACTTTATCACATGCGAAAGGTCTGTGCGATCGGACTGAAGACATCCGTGATGAAGAGGTTGTGAGATGCTTTTGCCGGGACGCACCAGTTGACGGAACTGGCAGACAGCTGTGAAAGATTTCGTCGGCATTGCTTAACCGAAGGACTTTAAAATCCAGATCACAAGACCTGGCGCCTCCGTAAAGTCCAGTACTAACTGATAGCGACCACTACCTGAAGACCCACAGAGGTATGTATCAAACTTTTTTGTTCAGATCCAGCCAACTGAGTCATTTGGACTGATCGAATCATTCAAAAGAACGAATTAGCATCGATTGAATAGTCGCGTGACAGATAACCAAGATAAATGACAGCTGTGCTATTTAGATGTGGTAAAACATCCAAAGGGAAAAGTGTTATCAGACACTTTAACCGATCAAACAGTGGACATCAATAACTAGGTCATTTTATTGCTCTAGCTCTGCAATAATTGACAAACTGTCTGATGATGACTTTAAAAGTGCTCAATAAAATCAGTATTGTTTTGCTTAGAGTTTAAGTAACGTAACGTTACTCAGAAGCCCTCATACGATGATGTTGTGTTCTTGGAAATTGTTTGTGTAATATTATATTAGTTGGTTTGTAAATGTTAGAAGCCCAGCTGAAAGGTGGGTGACCGATGCCCTACTTTGCGGTAGGTTGGAAAACGGTTCTTATGTATTTTAATAGTCTGACAGCGTTTCATGCACTACTTACTCGACTTACAGCCTACTAATAGCTACAGCGCCATTGGCTCTACAGTGTAGAGTGATTCACGAACAAATGATTCTTATCTGATTCTGCCGGTTTTTAGGGAATCAAAACATACAGCGCGACCAGCTTAGCCCAATTCTTGAACGAATGACTCGTATGAGCCGATTCCTTTTAGTGAATCAGAAACACAACGCGACCAGCGTAGCCGATTCCTGAACGCCAAGTTAGACTCGTCTGAATCACTTCTTCTTAGTTTATCAATAACATTCAGCGTGACCAGTGTAGTCATTAAAAGTCTTGATAAACACACTATTTACTGGAATTTTATCATATTTGTTATTAGTGATCATATCTGCTGTGCTGGAACGATGTCATAATTTCGCAACAGACTGCTGAGGACCATAAATGGACGAAGAATAACATGTTTTTTGTTAACTCCCCCTCAGTCCACTATGATCTTATGTTCTCTCCGCTCTGACAAAGGTGATGTTGGACAACGTGTTTTGTAACGATAATTATCACAGTGGAAGCAGCGATGATGAGCTGGTGGATATTTCAGATGTTACAGTGGACTACAGTGAAGATGTCCCGCCTCTGGATCGAGATTACAGCGCGGGTAGGGACGCACGCACTACAGAAGATGATATTAACCTGTTATATTGGATAAACTATAATTTTTTAAAGCCTTTATCAAAGAACCTTATGCTCTTGCAAGATTAATTGGTTTGTTTTGGTGTTTAGGTTTTGTTTCACAAACAATATTTGATAGATGAAGTATAGACATTTACAGGTTTAATGGAGTATCACACGTTTGTTTTCTAAAACATCTCTAGGTCTGATCTTTCAGTCATGTCAGTTTGGTGGGATCAGATCACTCTGTTCTCTGCGCAGATACTGATGATGCTGTGTGTGAAGTCACTGACAGACTGTTATCATACCAGGAAGTTCCTTTTTCATGCCTGTTTCACAATCTACACCTTCTTCCACATTTCATTCTTCCTTCTTGTCTGAAACTCTGATTTTAGTAGTGTAATAACTGTTTTACCTTAACCTTGTAAAGCCTGATACAAGAAATAATAGTCAGAAAATCTAGTTTCTTTGAAATGGAACCGTTTTAGACAAACTCTTTAAAAGAAAAATCTGAGAATATGTCGCTCATACTCAAGGAGTAGAAAACAAATGAACAAAACAAACAAACAAACAAACAAAAAACATCAGTTTTATTCTGAGGCCCAAACTGAGCAAAAAATAAGCAGTTTGGTGTAGTTGCTGATATTTATATGGCCAAAAAGATGAAATTCTTATAGCTTGTAATGTAACACAGTGAGATCTTTATAACACTATAGCAGACTAATTACATAAAACGTATATAAACATCTCAATAACCTGGCTTATTAAGATGATATTTAAATGCTTAAATTATCAAAGCTCTGTAGATTTTATTGTTGGGTGCAGAACATAATATAATGCAATACATTGGTGATCAAGAGTTATACAAATAAACACTACTCCAAAGTCTGTTGTATCATTTTTGATGCTCACACACATTTTAATTTATTATCATTTTTTTTATCTGTCATGGGAAAAAAATTAAGGTATTTGTGACTTATGTCACAATTCATACTTTTCTCACAATTCTTTTAACAGTTAATTCAGAAATAACTCAGAATTGTGAGGGGGAAAATGTAGGAATTAAAGTATGAATAAAAAGTTCATGAACTCAGAATTTTGACTTTTTTCCTCAGACTTTCACAATCTCAGAATCTCACAATTCAAGATCTTCCAACATGTTCTCTCTGCCGGATCCCTTTATCCATTAGATTGTGCTGGTTTTAACTCTGTGGGAAAACCTTTTTATTCAGTTAACTCTTTTGAAGAGATTTTTAAAAGAGTTAAGCCAAATACAGTTTTGGAGTTTTTAAAAATAAATTGTGAAAACATGATATACTTAAGCCATAATATTTCTCGCTATGAAAATAGCCACAGAAGCTGGAATGGCGTTAAACGTAAACAAACATCTCACAATTCTCAGTTTTTGAGTCACTGATTACCTTTTTATTTATTTGTTTTTATTTTATTTTAGTTATTTTTTTATCCCATGGCAGAAACAAGCTTCTGTAAGTAAGTGTTCACTTTGAAATTGATAACAATATAAAAGTTATTCTTAAATTGTGACCTTGGGCCACAAAACCAGTCATAAAGGTCAACTTTCAGATGATGGTTTGTTAGGATAGGACAATATTTGGCCGAGATACAACTATTTAAAAATCTGGAATCTGAGGGTGCAAAAAAAATCTAAATATTGAGAAAATTGCCTTTAAAGTTGTCCAAGTGAAATTCTTAGCAATGCATATTACTAATCAAAAATTAAGTTTTGATATATTTACGGTAGAAAATTTACAAACTATCTTAATGGAACATGATCTTTACTTAATATCCTAATGATTTTTGGCATAAAACAAAAATTGATAATTTTGACCCATACAATGTATTTTTGGCTATTGCTACAATTATACCCATGCTACTTAAGACTGGTTTTGTGATCCAGGGTCACAATTATATTAAAGGCCTTTTCCTAAAAAAGGAGAGTCTTGCTCATGGAGACAGAACTGTCACCTCATGGTATGAGTAGACTGATAAATGTACGAGACAGTCATGAGTTACTTTCCCAGGCAAGAAATGTAGTTACACCCGTCGTGTGCATTTTACCACTTGTGAAAGTGACATACGGAATTCGTGCTCTGCATTTAACCCATCCAAAGTGCACACACACACAGCAGTGAACACACACACCATGAACACACACCCAGAGCAGTGGGCAGCCTTTATGCAGCCCAGGGCAACCTTTGAGGGTAGAGAGAGCGCTGGACATTCACTCCCCCCACCTACAATTCCTGCCAGCCCGAGACTCGAACTCGCAACCTTTGGATCACGAGTCCAACACGAGTCCATTAGGCCATGACTTCCCCATGACTTTGTTGAAGTATGATGCTTGTCAGAACAAGTCACATGACCCCGTTGCTCAGTATTCATTGGAATTATGTCAGCACAGTTTAAAGACTTTGAAGATACCAGCAACTTTCACATAATTTCATTTTGCAGAATGATTTGAAGATTAAGAGCTGAGAGGAAGTACACTGAAAGTTTAGGTTGAGCTTCTGTTTTTCATGGTAAATATCTCTATTCTCTTTACTTCTCTTACTCAGTCTTTACTCTTTCTGTTAATTTGTTTGTTTTTTTTTGCCCTTAACTGGATCATAAGTGAAAGACCCAACATATGAGATCAAAGTGAATTGAATGAGACTATATACTACAGAATAATAATAAAACACACACAGACTTGTTTTACAGAGCTGCTGGTTCCTCTTAAACCCCCACGCTTTAAAAATCTTTTCCTCCTTAATGTTTTTCCACTAAGGCAAATTACACCAGACTCAAATAACGGTTTATGGGTCAAAGTCTACACTGTTCCCTTAACCTTATTTTCCCATAGATCTGTTTTGAGCGCTAACATTTCCTGTTAACCCTCTTCAGCCTATTTGAGTATGATTTAGACATTCAAACATTAAAAAAGACAAGCAAAAATGTAAGTGTAAGATAAAAAAAAACAAAGCATTGTTGAGGAATGGCAAATGTTTTGATTACAACATGACCTTCTAAAGCACCAAATTACTATTTAAGATGACTCTTGCACCTGTAATTAGGCCCTGAAGAAGATTCTGTTGTGAACGAAATGTTTGCTGGGCCTTTTTTGCAACTTTTTGCCTAAAAAAATAAGATTTACATCAACAACCTAACTTTTGGTTTCTTTTCTTGCTTTCTTTCTTTGCTTAGCAGCCCTAGTCTCCAGTCCTATGTATGGAATAGAGTAGCTTAAACATTCTGCAAAATATTTTCACTTGTGTTTCTCGAAAGAAAGAAGTCCTACAGGTTTGCAGTGACATGAGCTATTTCTTTTATATCTTTTTCAGTTCTGCTCAGGCCAAGACTCTGATAGCACAAACTGCCAACTGCATTACTGTCCAATATGTCAGATGCTGAAAATATCGACATGCTCTTGTGCTGTCAGAGGCCTTGTTTCAAGTTAAACCTGAATCTTTGAATTTGTATCACATTGTTTTAGGACCAGTCTGAGGGCCTAGTGTCTTTTTGTGTTAGCCGAGCTAAACTTGTTTGATCTGAAACATTTGACGTGTGTTATCAGTACAAATTCATTGTGGCCCGGTTTCACAGATGGGGCTTAGCTTAAGCCAGGACTAGGCCTTAGTTAAATTAAGATATTTAAGCAGCTTTTACAAAAATGCCTGAGAAGAAAACGTTACAGGTGTGCATCTTGACACAGAACAATGGCACAGACATATTTTAAGATATGTCAGAGCAAGATATTTTTAGTTGAGACAGCTCAAAGATGCATTTTAGTCTGGGACTAGCTTAAGCCTTGTCTGTGAAACCGGGGGTGTGTGTGTTTTGGCTGGGTGGTATATCGAGTTTGTACGATATATCGATAATATATTCTTTATAATCGACATGGTATGATAAGTCAATACTGTTTATATCGGTATACTGTAGTTTCATATGAGCACATCTGAAAAATAGCGGAAAGCACAGAGTGAGCTGCTGCGGGGAAAGTGCATAACCCAATTTGTCCTAAACATGAGACATGCTTTATATTAGGGGTTTAAAATAACTCGTAATATATAGTTTACACGTGTAGATAAAAGCGGTTTGGTTTGCCCCATATTCTGATTGACAGATAGGCTACTTGCATTGTTTAATGCGTTTGAAATGTGGTCTTTTCCTCAGTGCATAACTTTCATTTCACAGGTATATTCTCCATCTGTAAATGTTAGAAGGTCATGGAAATATTTCCATTTTGCTGTCAGCACTTCACGAGCGCCGCTGTGCCAAACAGACGGAGCGCAATAGAATAATTTTGAGTAAAATACATTTTGCTAAAATATTTGTTGTTGGACAATAAATGTGCCATGAGTAGAAGTTTAAACCTGCAAGTAAGTGTGTTTTTATGATAGCACTAACTGTAAAGTGACTGTAATGGGGGTAATCAAAATAGCACATATAATTAATAGTTATTAATTATACAATTAATTATATTTGTTATTAGCTTGTAATGATGAAAATGAAATAAAAAAAAATGTGTGTTGTTTTTTTGTTTTTTTTTTAATAAATACAGATTTTTTTTTTTTTTCAAATAGAAAGCGTAAAAAACATACAGATACACTGTATATCGCAATTCATCCAAAAAATACAGAGATGATTTTTTTTTGGCCATATCGCACAGCCCTATGTAAACATACGTGGCAATAAAGATCATTCTTTATTCATTTAACCGTAGCCAAAGCAATTTGTCTAATTATTAATTCCTGTCTAGTCCGATCACATAGTATTAACTCGGAATGTAGCATTCGGTTACTTAAATCATATTTCTTGGAATAAAAGATTTTGTGTTTTCAAGGTTAATCATTGTTTCTGAGTAAACATGCTAGAATTAAAATAAAAGTGCTTTGTGTAATGTGTAAACACATGTAACATTCACTGTGTATTCTGTTCTAACTGGCTTGTATTTTGACTTTGACTTCATCCAGTGTTATTTGTGGTCAGCGTTTGAGGTCAGCTTCAGCCCTTTTCTTTTTGTTGAGTCTGTCTGGCTCTGTCACAGTGCATTAGTTTTGACCTGCCAGTGATATCACACACACTAACAGTTCTGACTGACAATGCATTAGTGAACTGATTATTATCTGTAATTCCTCTCAGACCACAATGGGAATTGTCTATGATTAATTGCCATTTTATCTGCATTCTGCTTCCACAATAGAAAAATGGCATAGGTGTGCACTGCTGCACGCAAATATGCAGAGTGTCTGATGGTTTCCCATGAGAATTTGTTGTGTTTTGTCCCTGTAGGCCGCTGTAAAGCAGAATGGAGGCCGAACAACAGTCCTAAGCTGATGGATCTACTGGATGACACCGTTCCTGGCATTGGCACCTACGAGGACTTCAACACCATCGACTGGGTTAGGGAGAAGTCTAAAGATAGAGATCGGCATAGAGAGGTGAGCAGGAATGAAACCGCTTATGAATCTTCACCCTTCAGTCCCTGCTTTAACACTTCATCTTTCTTTCAGATCACCAATAAGAGTAAGCAGTCTACGGTAGCCTTGCTCCTCAGCATCAGTGATGCCTTTTCCGGCTGGCTTCTGATGCTTCTTATTGGACTTATGTCAGGTCAGCCCACATCTTACCCACTTCTTGTTTACTTCCCTAATTCCTGTTTACTTTCTCACTTCTTGATTGCTGACAGACAAGTGTTTTATTTTAACTTTTTGTCTCATAATTATGACTTTCGTAATGGATTTATGAAAGCATTTTTTTTATGTCAGAAATGAGCTTTCATAGTATAGGAGCATATTTCTGCCATCTAAGGATAAAACATCCTTTGGTAAATCATAATTATAGTAAAAATGTTAGTATGAAATACTGATTCATAATAATAAGATAAAATGTCAGTTATGACCAACATTTTGACTGACTAACTGTCAATAATTATACACTTTAAACATGACTTAGTATTTCATAATTTTGACTTATTAAAGTCATAAAAATGAGTAATTATGACACGCAAAGTATTTTTTTGTGTGTCTGTCAGAAATGGGCTTCCATATAAAGGAAATTAGCGAGCAGCATTATTACTCTTGCTCATAAGTACACAACTTATCACACACCATACAACATAACATAAATAAAAAAAAAAAAAAAAAAAATTGAACTACATAAATCCATAAACTTTCTTTGAAGAAGGTATTAGGATCATACCTAGACTTGCGTCAGCGCAAACTGTCTTTTGGCGTTAAAATAGTACTGTCAGGTTTTACTAAAGACTCGCAGTGACGAATTAGCGCTGAAAAGGCATGGACAGTTATTTTTACGCCTGACCTTATTGAATATGCATTTGTAGGATTTTCCCTTTCAGATGCAAAATTTATGGGAGGAGAGTATTCAAATGAATCACGCAACAAGATTTACTAACGTTTGCGCTCGTCAAATTACTGGTATTTGCGCCATTATTTAATGCCCGAAAAAAGCATGTCTTAAACTATTTTGCGCTTGAAATGGCTGCAGTTATTGTTGATACGAGGTGGCACCGCAGAGAAGAGAAGAGCGCAATCAGCGCATGGTAGAAGGGAGAGGATTTTTTCCACACCTATTAATTTATTTGGAAGAGCACGAAAATATCGTTTACCAAACCCTGTTATTTTTAGTTTGCTTCAGGCAATAAAAGACGACTTGGAACCCTCAACTAGGAGTCACGCAATACCAAGTCTATCAAAACTTCTTGCAACCCTTCATTTTTTGGCCTCCGGTTCTTTTCAGCGTACTGTGGCTTCTTTATTTCCAACTACGCTAGTTTGCGTTGCGCTTGGTATATTGCGTTGGTCGATATGTAAATGAAATGTTGCGTCTGTGTTTTTAATTTGCGTGTTAGTAAATCACTCGCAGAAATTTCCACACCCATCGGCAATGTTTTGGAATTGCGCTGCCGCGGTAATTTGCCCTGTTTAGTAAAACTGCTCACTAGAATATTGTAGAAACTTGAGGATGAGCTTGTTTGACTTGGGCCAATAAGCAAACGCCTAGCAATGTGCTAAAACTGCACTATAGCAACCTCAGAGCAATGATCTGGCAAACTCTCAAAATATCATAGCGTTGTGGTGGCAAGTCTGCATTTGAAAACGCCCCTCACATTCTCTTTAAAAAAAAATATAGAAAGTAGTGATTATTCATTATTGGGTCAAAATATGTTCATCTGATCTGAATTGAAAGTCTTTTGTGTCCCGTCTCTCCCAGGGGCCTTGGCTGGAGGTATAGACATTGCTGCCCATTGGATGACAGACCTTAAAGAGGGCTTGTGCCTGAACGGGTTCTGGTTTAATCACGAGCACTGCTGCTGGGCTTCCAATGAGACCACTTTCCAGCAAAGAGACAAGTGTCCTCAGTGGAAAAGCTGGGTAGAGCTCATGGTTGGAGTCAGTGAGGTGGGTTCTGTATTTGTCTCAGACAGGCACATTGTATGACAGAGATCTATGTTACCAGTGCCAGAGTACAATACCAGGAGGAAAATATTACATGTGTAATCATTTCCTCATTATGTTGTGGTTCACTGCTTTGAATCAATTTTTACATTCATTTTTCCAGAGACATGAGAGAGCGCAAACATTCGTGGTTATTGTTTTCATAAAATATCACGTTGTTATTGACATGCTGACAGATGAAGGACAGATGTATGTTTCCTTTTTATTTTCTGTCTGATTGTCGTAATAAGTGTTTCCAATTTAGCAGAATCCAAGCTTTACAGGCCTGTTTAGCTCAAAGATTTCCAAATAAATGTATGACAAAATGTTCTGCGAAGGCTAATGAAATGAGTTCCAGGCGCCTCTCTTCAATGTGGTTACAGTTCTTCGCTTGTTGATATGTACTACCATTCACAGGTCTGGGGTCAGTAAAATTTGTAAAAAAAAATTTGAAAAACCAAGTCTTTTATGATCAACAATGATGAATTTATTTTAACAAAAATATATTAAAACTTGAATATTGAAATATTGGTGCAAATTAAAATGACAGATTTATTTTAATGTTTTAAAATGTAATGTATCACTGATTTTAAAAACGCCAGTCTTTGGTGTCACAAGATCCTTCAGAAATCATTCTAATCTGCTGATTTGCTGCTCAAGAAACAATTAATCTTTTCAGTGTTGAAGACAATCATGCAGCTTAATTTTATGGAAACAGTGAGACTTTTTTTTCAGGATACATTTATTTAAAATAAAAATAATTTCTAACATTATAAATGTCACTTTAATGTGTCTCTAATATTTCCAAAAATCTGACTGACCCCAAACTTCCGAATGGTAGTGTATATCACCCCCTTGTGGTATGAAGACAAAGCTACAATATTTTTTTTTTTTGAAGAAATGACAATAAAACATGCATTTTAATCTTGGATTTAACTATATTTTTACTTTTGTAAAAAGAAAAAAACTGGTAACATATGTTCTTAGAATTTGAACATTTATTTTCATATCTGAATTTCAGCAGCCTTTTTAAAAGGAATTTCTGTAGATTTTTAGGAGTTTTGAGTCATTATTTTAAAGACTCTTAAACCAACACATCATCAGGGATGATTAAGGATGTATGACTCTTCAAATCTTCCAGTATTCATTTCTTTATTATTTTTTTGCTCAAAATTATGAATCAAGTTTAGAATGTGAGTACATAGTATGTACTATGTAAAAATAATTGTGGACTCTAACTATAGATTTGTCCTGTAGGGGGTGACGGTGTATAAGATCCTTTTGTTTCACTTGTATCCTGTGTGTGTTCTGCAGGTGTCTGGTTTGAATGTGTTGAATTATTTCATGTATGTGTGCTGGGCTCTTCTCTTCGCCTTCCTGGCAGTGATGCTGGTGAGAGCATTTGCCCCTTATGCCTGCGGTTCAGGAATTCCAGAGGTGAGATGCTCATCAAACGCTCACACACACACAAAATGTAATATATCTTTCCACTCATTCAAGCTCTTTTCCCAACAAACCACTCATTGTAGAGCTTTTCTCCAGCCGTACAATCAGATTGTCACTTCAGCTTCACTTTAAATGTGACTTAAAAAACTGTTAAGCACAAGGTAGTGAGTCAGACTGTAATAGTCGTTTTATACCTCAAATTCTTTTTTTTTTTTTTTAGTTGTCTATTTCAAACTGTCTAAATAAAGTGAAAAAAGACAAGCAGTTGGAAACAAATTATATCTGTTTATTAAAGTTTTTCGACAGTTCTACAATTTTCTGTACTGTTTTCAGATGTTCAAAATGTTTTCAGATGTTCAACCACAATTGCTTCTGCTCTCTAACCTTGGCAGAAAGAACAATGAAGGGATTTCTGACATAAGTCACACTGTCTGTCTGACAAAATCCCATGTTAGATTATTGTAGTTGTACTACTGATTTAAATTCATGTGGAGGAGTTGTCAGGAGATTAAGGACAATTTTAATGGCTGTTTTTAAAACGATCCATTAAGACATGCTCGTATGCCAAGAATAACTGCTTAAGTGAATAAAAACCGTTCTTCAACTTACGGTCTGGAAAATGGCCAGTTTTTGGAAATCTTGAATCCTGAATAACCAATCCTGAATTCTTGCAGATTAAGACCATCCTGAGTGGCTTTATAATTCGGGGGTACTTGGGGAAGTGGACTTTGATCATAAAGACCATCACACTGGTGCTGGCCGTCTCGTCCGGCCTCAGTCTGGGGAAGGAGGGTCCACTGGTTCACGTAGCCTGCTGCTGCGCAAACATCCTATGCCATTTTTTCACCAAATACCGTCGAAATGAGGCCAAGAGACGAGAGGTGAGAGGAACTGGGGCGGGAGATAAGGAGAGGAGGAATGGAGTGATGGATAGATAAGGGAGAGGGGAGCGTGGGATAGACTGATGGAAAAGTAACAGAGTATTTTATGTCTTGGATCAAAACTTGTAATGTAATACATTGATATAAGACTCTTGGCTTGGTTTCTGTTAACTGATGTGCTGGAAGTTGCCAGTGCCAATTTGATAATAGAAATAGCGAACAGACGAGGCTTTTTCTAGACTGTCTAGGCTGATTGTATAATTCCTTGTACATGAATTTAGGAGGATGAATATGCTCTTTTTTGTGCATTTTAGTCAGGAAATAAGAATGCAGTGGAATCTAAATGATTAAATATGTATATTTGTGTGTGTGCATTAGGTGTTGTCTGCGGCATCTGCAGTGGGAGTGTCTGTAGCGTTTGGTGCTCCTATTGGAGGAGTGCTTTTCAGTCTGGAAGAGGTAAGCATTTTATATTTCTACAGTTCTTCCATAAATAGAGATGTGTATTTCTGGCGTATGTTTCTGATTTTTTTTTTTGTTTTGGAGGGGTTATTATACAGTCAGCCAAATAAACCAATATAAACCCAGACAGGCTGCTTTTTGAGTGGGTCATTTTGTGATCATGACCACCTGAGAGACTCTTTGCGATTTAAATTTGCATACACATCATGATGATATCATTTTATTGAAAAACTACTTTACTTCTCTTGATAAATAAATAAACAAATAAAAGCCTTTTAAGTATGAACTTAACATGGTTATAATTCCCTGAAGTAACTTTGTTCCCTGCAAAAAATACTTTTTCATTTAAAATGTATAGTTCTTGTAATTATTCTTGTCCTTTGATTTTATGTATGTATTGCATTTTTAATGTATTTTTGAAAGAGACGAAAAATGGGCCACACCATGGACACAAAAATACAGGTACATTACTGTTCAAACGTTTGTGGTCGGCAAGATTTTTGTATTATATTGTTAAATATTATTAAATATTTTAATATTATTAAAAGTAATTTTCTATTTTAATATATTTTAAAATATAGTCTTCAGTGTCACATGATCCTTCAGAAATTGTTCTAATATGCTGACAAGAAACATTAACACTTTACTTAAAGCGTTTATGTATAATGCATTACAAAGGGTTATTAAAGGATATAATGCATTATAATTATTCATAATGTGCATCGTAATACACTTTATCTTGTTTTAAATAATTACAACCAAATTTAAAATGCATAGTGTAACAATGAATTGATCAGTGTTATAATGTATTAACTGTGGTTACAATTATTCAGTGCATGATAAGGTGCATTACAAGGCATAATTAATGTTTGATAACTACTGTTGTAATGCATTATACATAAAGGCTTTAAGTAAAGTGTTACTGAAACATTTTTGAAAGCAGTTATGCTGCTTAATATTTTTGTGGAAACTGTGATGCTTCTTTGATGAATAGGAAATTCAGTAGGACAGCATTATGTATTCAGTGTCACTTTTGATTTAATGTGTGATAAATTGAGATAATGTGTAATTTGATGTAATGTGTCCTTGCTGAATAAATGTATTCATGTGTTTCTCACTTTTCACTGACTCCAAACTTTTTTTCACGGTAGTGTATGCTGATTCTTAAACAAATTGTGAAAAGATCTGCTGAATGTTGTTTTAACATCTGACAGTGACCATATTTCTCATGCGTTTCTTTTTCAGGTCAGCTACTACTTCCCTCTGAAGACTCTGTGGCGTTCGTTCTTCGCTGCTCTGGTTGCAGCATTCACCCTTCGCTCCATTAATCCCTTCGGCAACAGCCGATTGGTTCTTTTCTACGTGGAGTTCCACACTCCCTGGCATCTTCTGGAACTCATACCTTTTGTGATTCTGGGCATCTTCGGTGGTCTTTGGGGGGCTTTCTTTATTCGTGCTAACATTGCCTGGTGCCGTCTCCGAAAGAACACCTGGCTTGGGCACTACCCTGTCCTTGAGGTTCTGGTGGTCGCCCTGTTCACAGCGTTGCTAGCGTTTCCAATCGAGTACACTCGGATGAGCAGCAGCGAACTGATCTCGGAGCTGTTTAATGACTGTGGTCTGCTGGACTCATCGAAACTCTGCGACTACACCGGCAACAGTGGAAGCACATCAGGAAGTCATCACATCAGTAATGCCACTGCCGCTAATGGTCTAGGGGCTCGGCTGGCGGGGAAAGGACTCTATACTGCTATGTGGCAGCTAGCTCTTGCGCTGCTCTTTAAGATGTTCTTCACTGTGGTTACATTTGGCATGAAGGTAACGGATGTATTTTTTGAAGGCAAAACAGATTTAAATGAATATAGTTAATATAATGTAATAGTTTAGATAATAACTCTTAAATACCACAGATTTACCATGGTACAATATCTTTTTGGAAATTTGTCACGTTAAAAAAAAAAAAAAAAAAAAAAAAAGTGCTTTTAGTGTTACCTGTATACCATTATAGTATTTATAAATATTTAGAATTGGTTTTTATTTTTAAGGTTTTTTTTTTTTAGTTTTAGTAATTTTGTTGTGTGACTTGACATTTTTATTAGTTTTAGGATTTGTAAATATTTCAATTTAGTTTTTGTCAGTTTAAGTTATTTTCGCTTAATTTTAGCTGAACTTTAACTTCAATTTTTAAAAAAAAAAATTAATTTAGTTGGCAAGGCAAGATTTGGGAGTAAAGGAGTTTTTTATACTAATATTTCTATTTTATTGATCTGATATTTATATTTTATTTTATTTCAGCTTTATTACAATTAATGAAAAGGATCATAGTTAATGGTTTTCAATTTTATTATCAACACCAGTATTGATATATTCCTCTACATGTATTCCAAATAAATTTGGAACAATTAAATTATTATTATTATTATTATTATTATTATTATTATTATTTGGTTCATCATCTGAGATTCTTTATTTGTTTATTGCCTTTGGTATCTATTTATTTTTAATACTCCATACCAGAGGTTGGCATCATATGAAATGCAACATTTTGGTATTGATTCAAGCCAGTCACAATAAAACCTTAAAAAACATTTTGAGAATTTCCAAAGCATATCAGTTAAGCTCTACCATCTCAATCTTTTAATTCTGTCTTGCTCCTTGTTCTCTCTCCAGGTGCCATCTGGTTTATTCATACCCAGTATGGCAGTGGGGGCCATAGCAGGCCGACTTCTTGGTGTGGCCATGGAGCAGCTGGCCATACGCCACCACGAACAGAACATTTTCAGAGGCTGGTGCTCTCCAGGGGCAGACTGCATCACACCGGGTCTGTACGCCATGGTCGGCGCAGCAGCCTGTCTGGGTGAGGGGTGATTCAGCTGCATCTCTGTGAAAATTTCCTGAACATTCATTTTCCAGATGATTTATTTTTCACTTCGCAACCAAATTGCCTTGCGCAGTCTTCCATGCAGAAACATTTAATGGTGGCTTTCAGAAACGTAGCTAGCTTGACCTTGCTTAGTCATTGACTCTGACACTTTTTAATGAAGTGTTGTTAGTTTTATAATTTGCATTAGAGACTATTAAATCACTACCTCTCACTATAATCTTGCTGCATTGTCAAATTAGCAAGCAAGAGTTGTTGTTTTTGTCATTTTTACTCTAGGTGGTGTGACCCGTATGACCGTCTCTCTGGTGGTCATTATGTTCGAGCTGACGGGAGGTTTAGAGTACATCGTGCCACTCATGGCTGCCGCCATGACCAGCAAATGGGTGGCGGATGCTCTGGGTCGCAAGAGCATCTATGAAGCCCACATCCGCCTCAATGGTTACCCTTTCCTGGAGGCTAAAGAAGAATTCCGCCACAAGACTCTTGCCACGGATGTGATGCGGCCGCGGCGGAGTGACCCACAGCTGTCTGTGCTGACGCAGAGCGGAATGACAGTAGAGCAGGTGGAGAGACTCATCGCAGACACCACCTACAGCGGGTTTCCTGTGGTGATCTCACATCAATCTCAGAGATTGTTGGGCTTTGTGTTGAGGAGAGATCTGGTCATATCCTTAGGTGAGAGTATTTTCACTCCACATTATTTTCTCTCTCTCTCTCTCTCTCTCTCTATATATATATATATATTATATATATATATATATATATATTTACAGAATACTGCCGGTATATTAAATATATTCATTACCAAATACCGGCACATGTCTAATATTTTTTATATATATAAATGTCATATAATGTCAGATAACTTTGATCGAAAGGTATGTAACAAAACATGGTCAGGTCGAAGTGTCAAATGAAATTTTTGGTCTCAAATTTTTATCAGTTTTACTGGTAGTCCACGGTATGAAGAATTTTGGGTATAATATGTCACAGTTTATTTTGCTATCCACCATTGTATATAAGAACTATAGTATCCTGCCCCCACTAGTAAAAAAATATAAAAAATTATATCTAATGTCTGAATAATTTTTGGTTTGACTAAGGATGCATTAAATAGAACAAAAGTTACAGTTAAGACTTATAAAAATGCACAGTTGTTTTCATCATTAAAGATAAATGTTTTTGAGCCACAAATCAGCATATTAGAAATGATTACTGGAGTAGTGGCTGCTGAAAATTCAGCTTTGTGATTACAGGTATAAATTATATTGTAATACAAATTAAAATTTTACAGTTATTACTATATATATTTTTAATCAAATAAATACAGTAGTCTTGGTGTGCATGAGACATATATGATTAATATTATAATTTTTTTTTTTTCATTCAAACATTTGTAGTAATTCCGAAGATTTAAGTTGTTGAAATGAGTCTCTTATGGTCACCAAAGCTGCATTTATTTTATATATATATTTATAATATATAATATTTATAATATTGTGAAATTAGTCTTTAGAGTTACACGATCCTTCAAAAATGCATCTGAATATGCTGATTGGCTGCTCAGTAAACAACACAGTAAACCGTGATACAGTATCTTTCAATGGTTTGGGGTAAGTATGATTTAAAAAAAAAAGAGACAAAATATAAACCTATTCTTACAATATATCTAGGCCATATATTGCTCTCTGTTTGTGTAAAAATTGCTTGCAGGCCATCATGACATCAGTTTGACTGTTAGGAGTCTTACAAACCAGCCAACTGACTGATGCAACTGACTGCAGTCTCAAAGTAGTTTTTTTTTTTTCTGATGTTTAGGGAGATCAAGCTGTGCCTGAGGCTTTTCTTGCTACTAAATATCTCAAACCAAACCCTTGATTATCAGTCAAAGAGTTGATACCACAGATTTTGTCAGCCTGGCGCCTTGTAAGTGCAACTTTGTTTCCTGGATGACTGATTAAAAACCGGTGTGCTCTGAATCCAAGACGTTTTAGAGCGACCAGCCAATCAGATTGGAAGAAGTGATTTCTGCCAGTTCTTGCCAGTTTTGTGTGCAATATGATGGTTTCTGAACGGTCCCTGGGCTGCCACAGAAGTTTTGCTAATGAACCCTTGTTGTAACTGATGGATTAGTGTTGGGTTTATCCAGCTGACTTCCCTGTTTATTTCCCCCTCTATCATCTTAGAAAATGCACGCCGGCATCAGGAGGGCGTGGTCAGCATGTCTCCCATCCTGTTCACTGAATGTGATCCACCCATGTCATCCAGTGCTCCTCCTGCAGTCAAACTGCGCAGCATCTTGGACCTTAGCCCCTTTACGGTCACTGTGCACATGCCCATGGAAATCGTAGTGGACATCTTCCGCAAGCTTGGCCTGCGGCAGTGCCTTGTCATTCAGAACGGGTGAGCCTGTGGACATGGATCATGCATAGCTGTATGGTCTGTTTGAAGCAGTAGATGAGATACAAGTGTAGCAGATATTTGTTTTCTCCCATGAGAAGCAGAATGAGGCTGTAATTTTTTTGCCATCTCAATCTATATTCGACTGGGCCAAGGAGAAATAAACAGCATTTTAGTGATCATGTCTCAGTTATAGCTGTATGAGTTCAGGTCAAATTGAAAGATTTTAATCTCACCCTTAAAGTTTCATCTTAGCTTTGGTTCAAAACCTGGTGAGCTACCAAGCATTAAAGGCAACACATGTGGCAGCAACACTACGCAAACTTCTGAAATACCTCAGTTGGACAAAATCTGAAACAGCATCACAATCTGATAAGGCAACCCTAGGATAGCTTGCAAAGAGCTAAGCTTTCTGTCAAAATGCGGGACAACAGTTGAGAGAAATGTTGATTATAAATATACTTTAATTGTTTTCAGTACTCAAAAGTATCATTAAAATAATAATGGACAATTTTACAGGATATTTTTGTGCTACTGATCAGTGGTTCTCAACCAGGGTGCTGGATCCCACTAGAGCAGGGGTGTCAAACTCAGTTCCTGGAGGACCGGAGCCCTGCAGAGTTTAGATGCAACCCTAATTAAACACACCTGATCCAGCTAATCAAGTCATTTAGGCTTATTTGAAAACTACATGGTTTGAGTGTTGGAGCAGAGTTGGAACTAAACTCTGCAGGGCTGCGGCCCTCCAGGAACTGAGTTTGACACCCCTGTATTAGAGGGTCTTAGTACTCCACCAAGGGGGCCTCAGGATGACGTAAAATTATTTAAAATAAGACAAAAGTTTTAAAATGAGCTAAAATGGCTAAAAATCAAGATTCAAGATGACATTGTACTTCTTATTTTAATTAGTTCTCTCAAAAACATTTATTTAAGAACCCAGGTTCCTGTAGTATTCTAAAACCTGGATATATGTAGGAATTTTGTGATTTCTAGACCTGGAAAAATTGTGGAAATTTATAAAATCTTAGAGTCATGTAAATTTTTAATAATGAATATAAATTTTTATAGTTATGTCAAGCTTTAAAATATTTCATTGGGTAATTGCTGAAAAATTGCTATATGCGAGTTAAAAAAAAAAACAATCACAAAAAACATATCCTCCAACCAATACACCCGTGTAAGTCATTTGTCAAAATCCCTGAAATACGACCCATCGGAATGTATACTACATTTGTGCCCCTATCGACAACAGGACACTTTCATAATGCTCTGTACTTTTTATCTGTCGTAATCCAGGTTTCGTGTAGCTCAGTTGGTAGAGCATTGCGTTATACGACGATATACAATCATGCGATCATGGGTTCGATCCTACAGAACGCACGTGCTCATAAATTGTATATGCACTATAAATCACGATTTTGTCCGATTTCTCTGAGGGTATGTTTAGGGGCGGGGTTAGGTGTCATTCGTACGAATTAGCCACCTAGTAAAATATGTACAAATTGCCGTGAGATCGGGTTGGACCTTGTAAAATGTCCACACATTGCATTTAAATGAACATGCATTTTTATTGGTAAAGACAGACATAAGTCATTTCATGACGACAAACGCAACACAATGCTGTCATTATTTTAACGCCTACTAGAGAGCGCTTAACTTTAAAACGCAAATATAGGTTGTAATAAGGTGCTTGCACAAATGACCTATAGGGTCGTTTTTCTGGAAGAGGACAGTCTCACAAAAAATGACTAGAAAATTAATTTAATTAAACTGGTAATAGAAATGTAAACGGTGAAGAAGTTATTGAAACTTCTGAAATTAGGGTTATTATTATTAATATTTTTATATATCTCCTTTGTCCCAGTTTCTGTAAATGAAAAGTTTCAGAGCAGCTTTGTCAGTACAGAAGGAGTATCAGAATTACCATACTGGGCTTTCGAATATTTTCTTTGACAGTGAGAGAGTCTTGAAGATCTTAACCACTGCTAAAGATTTTTTTTTTAATAGAAATATATTTGCTTAGCAGCATGCTAATGTCATACCCTATTGGAATCAATTGTGAGTGAGCTCTCCCATATTTGTGTCATTGCTGCCTTTCAAATGTATGATGTTCTACCTCAGTATGAATGCTGCCTTGAAGGCTGTTCATGATTTGCAGTGTCAAAAGTTAGCTCACTAGGTTTAAGAACAGAGCTGTTGTCTCCAATTTGCAGTTAGACTGTTTGTTAAACTTTGTTTAAATATGCGCCAGCCCAAGCAGGAGGGCTTTCCCAGCTGAGTCTTTGTTTCTCCCAAGATTTCTTCTGTATCCACAACTACGTAAACATCTTGGAGAGTTTTTCCTCCACACTCTTGCCATTGGCGTGCTCACTAGCTACTTTGAAACAATCTGCATTGTGAATAGCACTATACAAATAAATTGACCTGAGAAATACACTGCAAATATCCAGTGTAACACTGATTAAATAAAACAATCTCAGCACTTCTGAGATGAGGACATTTATGCTTATAAAAGTCCATATTGAGTTTCTGTTTTTTTGGGGGGGTTTTTTCCCACAAATGTCCTTTCTTATAAGAGCGCTCCCTACCATATTTGTTCGAAACAGCTGAAGCTGATTATTGCTAAAGTTGTTTAGCCTTTTAAAGTGTGTTTTAATCAGGTCCTGATGTTGAGCGGATCAACATGGCTATTGGTCTTTCTCGGATTCCTGTGATCCACCTTTGAAGTCTATCTAGGACAATTAAAGGAAATGACATAATATAAAAAGCAAGACTGGAAACACACACACACACTTTGAACATGTGGCCTTGAACTTTTATGCAAACATAGTCTCTATGCTAACAAGGACCATCTGTTCAATAATTGTCTGTTTGATTTGTGTGACTTGACAGCTCAGTGATTTGTGTTAATTAAAAACAAGAATCTTTTTTCTTCCTCTCTTTTCTATTGTCTTTCAGGCGTTTGCTGGGAATCATCACTAAAAAGGACATTCTTAAACACATGGCGCAGATGGCCAACAGAGACCCGGATTCAATCCTCTTCAACTGAAGACTAGCAAGACTGAATGGACACTCCTGCACACACACACAGAGGGCTGAATCATCTTGCTATGATGATGATGATGATGATGATGATGGTGGTAGGACTGTGTGTGTCACTGAGGTACTGGTATTATACAGTGGTGTGAGAGTGGCCTAAGGCAGCTTTTCACTGTTCCACAACTGGACCTGTCTCAACAGGAGCTGTTTAGCCTGTCCAGAGGCTACAGAGACAATAATGTGAAAAATGCTGTCCTCTCACACCTGTGAACATCACATCAGGCCTCATCTGAATTGTTGGACTTACTGTATGTGGACCAAATGCTTTTCCTGCCTACACATATATTTATATATGGGGATCAACGACTTGTTTTTGTAACTTTTTTTTATTTATGGTGCTTTAATCTACTAAAAAGTAGCTTGAACTAGCTTCAGGTGGTTGCCAGTCTCTCAGGCTGATCTGGGTTGCCGGTTTTGGGCATTTGTCTGGATGGGAGACTAACTGACTGAGACGGTTTTAAGCCAGCCAACAATCTAAGAGTAGTTTAAGCTATTTTTTAGCAGGGTTTCCATCCCTGGAGTGACGTTTGACCTCGAAAGGAACTTCAGAAGGGTGAGAACATTCCTGAGTTGATCTGGGAAACGTGCGTTAAGGGTGTCTTGTCTGAACCTGCGTGTGTCGAGCGATCCCTGTGGGAAGATGTGCTGTCTTTTGTACAAGTGCAGTGAGATTTGGTGTATCATGTTGAAAAGTCAGACAGATGCACTTACTCTTTCTCATTTCTACATACTAGCAAAACGCCCTCAGTAGTGCCGTTCCTCTCTTACTCACTCTTTGAGAAGGAGGCTTTGAAGATATCATGCCACTCTTGAAAAGTTTATATGTGCATTTGACTTCAACTGGACAGAATCCAGTGTTGATTTTTATGATAAAAGGTGCCTTAAAAAGAATGCTTCATCCAAATATACTGTCATTTTCTCACCCTTTTGACATTCCAAACCTGTTCGACTCTCTTTTCTTCTGTGAAACATAAAATAAGACATTTTGTGAGAGTCTGAGTGGGTTTTCTGTCAATACAGTGAAAATCAATAGCAGCTAGAACTGCTTGGTTACAAACATTCTTCAAAATCAGAAGAATAAAAAGTCATACAGTTTTGGATCAAAAAAGGGTGAGTAAACAGATGATAAAATTTTTGTATAAATCGTGCCTTCATTAGTTATGTTGAAGTGCCCTGGTCTTTCTGCTATTACAGCAAACTATTTGGTCTTCTCAGTGGCATATGTTTTCCAAAAGATTGTAGTGGCTGCCAAACAACCGATTTCCATTCAGCTTCCCAAACTGCAGAACTTGTGTGGCACCACCAGGAGGCACTATCTCACAAACTGTTCATTCTGGACATTGTGCGCCATCTGATTGATTCTTGGCCCGATTCGCTTGCTGGGTGTGTTGCCGCATTCTCTCATGTCATTACCTTCGGGACTCTTTACATTCCCCCAACATCTTTATGCTCATATTGAGCACCTGGGCCCCTCCATGATGTCTTTGGAGATGCGAATCCATTCCTCCGTCCGTCACCCTCACTGTCTTTCTCATGTAACCGCACTGTCGTCCTCAGACAACCTCAGCGAAGCATCTCCAGGCAACTCCCTTGTTTGTCCGTGAGGATCCGATCATAACATAACGAGATCCTCCCTGTAATGAAAGGGCTAATCTCGTACTGTAGTCCCCTTCCTTGGCATACTTGCTCGACTTTTTGTTTCTGCGTGTTTTAAAACCTCCACCCTCCAGCTCAG
>JAFVLL020021839.1:27500-45156 GCA_021397915.2 Tor tambroides
TGTTTATGTATGTGTATGTGTGTGTATGTATGTATATTTGGTGAGTATGGTGTATTTGATTATCCAGATTTTATTTTATTAAAAAAGCAAAAAAAGTATTAAACAATATAAAAAGACTACTTAGAGTATAAGACAATAGGAGTCAATGGGAAGTCCCCACCATGATAGAAAAACATTTTTTGTGTGTGAAAACATCTTTTGTGTAAGAGCACCATGTGTGTCCGTGTGGGTGGGTTCGCTGTGGTATTGTGTGCACAAGTTTGGCAAAAGAAAAGGAAAACAAATGGCATATAATTCGTGATGGAAGTTATTGGCATGGGCAAAAATGCACAAGCTAGCAAGTAAATGATCAAACTATGACTCATGATTCATAAAAAGGCACTTTAATTGTTGAAAATGACACCTCGAACTTATGCTTTAAGGACACAGGTCAGACATTGTAAAATTATACAATAAAGAGGGAGAGCGTGACAGATATCAGTACATTCTTACCAAGATGGAGACGCAACATTGGTAAACAGTGCATAACATCTTTCTTTAAATGAAAAACAGTCCCACAGATTGGTGGTCAGAGAATTTAACAATCCCGAAGAGAAAAAAAAAAAACTCACTGGAAAAGGAAACACAATAGTCTTTTTGTTTCAACTGACAGTTCATGTTGCTCACTGGATTTCACTGTGTTCTGCCCCGCTCAACTTTTTCACAGCAGTCCCGTAAAGTCTCCGCAAAGCTCGGTGAGATTTAAAGTATGCAAACCATCACATCCACTGTTTTTGAAACCAGTCAAGCATTTAATTAAAAAACACACACTCACGTATATATGCACCTACCATACATTTGTCTTCTGTGTTCACATTGTGGTTCTTTATGGTTCAGAGGGCAAATCCTGCTGTAATCTGTCTAGATCCGCTGGAATTCGGCCATATTTCTCTTTCCAGGCCACCCCTCACCCCACTACAACCCCCATGTTGTACAGATACATACATATTTCAACTTGTATATACATGTGCACACTCACACAAGACCCTGGGCGGGCCGGAGCAGATCGACGGGGATAATGAGCTCGGTCAGTGCGAATTGGTAGGATTATCCAGATTTCTTTGGGGGAAAGTTAACCCCAAAATGAAAATTCTGTCATTTACTCACTCTCATTTCATTCTCAACCTGCCTTTTGCAGAATGAACTTTCTTTTTCCAGAGTCTGGTGTTGTTTTGGACCCCACTGACTTTCATTGTATGGGCATTTTTCAAAAGAGTTCTTTTTTGTTCCACAGAAGACAAAGTCATTCAGGTTTGGAACAACATGAAAGTGAGAAAATGACAAAACGTTTATGTTTTCGCTAAGCAGACGACGTACAAGTTCTCACAGGGCTGCGAAATGATACGGATAATGATGTGTAATTGATGAGGTCATGTATGACTTCAACATTGATCTAAAACATACTTTGAACCTCCCTTAACATGGTAAAAGTTAGTGTTTAGATTGACTGGTCTCAGATCAGTGCATAACAACAACCCAAAGGCACACATAAAACCTAGTGGTATCTGACGTCACATTCCCTTAGACATACAAAAAGCACCCTGTGTGAGGAAATTTTGGCATTGCGGCACGTTATACCAGTCGAGAGAAATGCGCTTGCGCCAAAAGCATTAACCAGCTGAAGAATAACTTGTTCTCCCCCTCTGGATTAAATCAACATCCAAGTTTCTTAATCCAGACAAATTGCAGATAAGAGTCAGGCGGAATGAAGTTTTGTAATATGTGGTATAACTAACATTATGTCCGTCACTAAATGCCACAAAGAGTCTTGGCTCGCTCGCTCTCGCTGTATAATGTGATTTAAGGCACCGTCTTGGCAGGGGCCCTCACTGACTTTTATCAGTAAAAACCGGGGCAGAGTCCAAAGAGAAGAAAACGTGCTGGTGGTTTACAATGAAACCCAAGCGAGTGTTTGTGCTCGCTCTCAGAAACACCATCGTGACAGCACTTGATCATTTACAGTGGAAAGTAATCACCCCCACCCTCTCCTCCAAAAACAGCCTCGTATCGAGATTCACAGCGCCGTTTCATTTGGAGTTTACTTTTACCGTGGGAGGCTCATTTTGTGGGATTTTCATGGGAGAAGATTACATTCATTTCCAAACCTCGTGTTTCTGAATTAAATACAATTATATACACAGGTGGAACCAACCAACCACATAGAGAAAGCGATGGATGTACAAATGAGAAGTGCCACTTGTCAAAAAAGTGTTTTTCAGGGCACTCGGAGTGTGTTTTTGTATGTGTGTGCAGCAAAAACAAAGCATCGTATAAGCGCAACATTTCAACAAACCGTGTAGCGTAGTGTTTATTTAACCTTTCGTATGGCCGGCACCACGTGAGCCAGGAAGCACGTGTCTCTGTGCGTCCCTCCCTGACAGTACTTCCTCCTGCCCCCCTGGCCAGACAGCAGAGGGAGACTTGTGAAAACGATTTGTATCTGAGACAAAACGCATGTGCGTTTTATCTTATCGCTGTTTTGTATGCGTGGAAGCCATAAATACTCAAGAGAATGGGTGTGCTTAAATGCGAACTATGCAATAAACTGAATTCCTCTGTGTTTATGTGAACTTTTTTAGGTCCTTTTCTTGTCCGGGCATGTTGCTCCGCTGGTCCGGCAGGACGGGGAGAATTCCGCAGTCCTGCAACCTGCCAGGATGCTCCTTTCAGGCTGGTAGAGCTACATACTTGCCTTCTCATCTTTCTTTCCACCACATTCCTGCTGTCATCATTCTCTTCTCGTATCTCCGTTTTTAAAACTGTTTTAGATCCGCTGTACACAAAAACATTCCCCTCCAGCGGACGAGCGAGTCGAGTTCACACATCAAACCCTATACACCATTGGCACAGATTCACTTTGTGTGAGTTTTTGTCTCTCCTGTTTTGCTACCGTTTCAAAGATCCACATCTTTGATGTGATTTGTAGAAATATACATACATTCCTCTGTCTTTAAAAGAAACAACCTTGTCTGAAATGTCTCTCATTCACACATCCTTCACATGTTTAGAGTCTTAAAGAAAGGAAAGTTGAATGATGAAGTCTTTGGGTCACAGCCCTAAAATTATCCACCCAATGGGTTTAGCTCCTCTGATATGTTCTTACAGGTCCAAACGGAAAGCTCCGAAGTAGCTAGAAGAGTCCTCGCCGTACACCATTGTGGGAGACGAGACGGACACGAAGACCTCGTCGCCTGCTCGCAGCTCAAACAGGCCACCCTGGTACACTGAGTGGAGGGCGTATTCTGCGTCCGGAGCCCAACATTTGGTCCCCACTCCCTTCAGCAGCTGAATCGGCCTCAGGTAGGAGGTTTTCTTATAGATGCATTGAACCAGCTGGTGGCTTACGCTGTTTTGATCGCCCTCGCTGGGAGAGGGGTAGCGGAAGTACACCTGGGAGTACAGGTAGTAGCGGCCGTCCTGGGGTACACGAAGGCGTCCGTTGACCAGCGTCATGTTGTGCAAGTGGGCGCCGAAGCTCTGGTTGGCCCAGGAACGTACAGGGTGGCGGCAGGACTGGTGCAGGTCTGGTTGAGGGGTGAAGTATTGAGTGCCACCTGAGGAAAAGGGAGAAGACGGACTATGAAATGCCATTCGCAACCTATTTTACTTCAGTAAAGTATGTATTTTTGAGTGAAACATTTTGATATGTAACGCAAACAGTGTTGTTATTGTTAACCAAAACGAAATCTAAAACTATTTAAAATAATTTTCATTAATTGAAATAAAAATCAGATGAAAAAATGTAGAAGTGCTGCCTTGGAAACTAACTGAAATAAAATAAGGTTAAGCTGAAATACTGAAATTACTAAAACTGACATAAAATACATGAAACTAAACAAAAATATAGAAGAAAAAATATAGAAAAATGACAAAAGCACAACAAAATGACTAACAATTAAGCACACATTTGAATGAAAACTGAAAATATAAAAATAAAAGCTAATTCAAAATATTAATAAATAATAATAGTATATAGATGCTAAAAGAAAAATGTAGTGCGGGACTTTCATTCATTGCAAGTGGCTGGATTTTAAATTGATCGACTGCAAATGTTAATTATGGCTTATAACGATAAGCTGATAATTATTCATGTTATGGCTGATAAATGATAAATTACTGATATTAAAATTCAATAATAATTTGTATAAATGAATAAAAAAAATTGGTAACACTTTACTTAAAGCCTTTACGTATAATGCATTATAAAGGGTTATTAAAGGGTATACAGCATTATAATTATTCATAATGTGCATTGTAATACATTATAACTTGGCGTAAATTATTTTAACTGATTTTAAAATGCGTAGTATAACAATGGATTAATAAGTGTTATAATGTATTAACTGTGGTTACAGTTATTAATGAGATTGGACAATGCTTTATAAGGTGCATTACAAGGCATAATTAATGCATTAAAAGCACTTTTATAATGCATTATACATAAAGGTTTTAAGAATAGTGTTACCAATAAATCAATAAAATCTAACATAAATCATTTTAAATGTTACAAGTGAATTTAGGCATTACAACATTATAAATGTAAAGCATTAAAAAACTAGATTTGCTAAAGATTACATTTAAGAGTGTTATAAAATGATTAGTGTTTTAAAGATTAACTTTAAGTGAGCATCAAGTAATTCCAGAGGTAATCTGAACGTGGAAATGTGCAAATAATTCATGACCCCAAAAAAAAAATAGAAAGAAAAAAAAATCAGTGGTAAAAAGGAAGAATAAAGAATAAAGGTTCCAAGACAAGGAGCAGGTGCCGATTAAGGCGAGGCACATAATTCACAAGGTAAAAGGGAGGAATGAAAGATTGGTGGATTGTCTTAAGAGTACAGGAGAGATCAGAACAGGAAGATATGGCTGCACAAGAGAGGAAATCACGAACAGAGTGAAAAATCGAAGAACAGAGAGAGAAAGACTGGGGAGGAAGGGAAGTGCATTCAGCATGTTCCTCAAACACAATGAGCCACATTCCTCAAAGAAGATCGATAACACGCTAGACCTGCTCTTTGATTTACTGCTTCAAAAAGTTTTAAAAGGGCCGTTCTTCTGACAAAAGTTGATAAAGAGAGATCCACACATGAAGTACAGATGTGTAAGAAAGCCCACCGCTATCACAGCGCTTAATATAGATGTTCTCATGGATTAAACAGTTTCAGCTTTTTGAAGTAAACGACATGTGCAATTTTCATAGTGTGTGTATGTGATCCATCATCAAGCACCGTGCAGACAGGTTTGTGAATAATGCTTACACGTGTAAAAAATAAAAACACTCCCTTGCAGTTTAGCGGTCAGACTTGTGACTTGTGCTCCAGAAACAAAGCTGGTTTGACTTGGTTTCATTTCCTTCTGGGATGCGTGACTGAATAAATCTTTTTTTTTTCTGGCACACATGCAGTAAATAGGACTTTGATCCAAGTAGCTATATTGGAACTTCAAAGGAACAGACAAAATTTTGAGATATTTAGTGAAATGTGACCCTGGACCACAGAACCAGTCTTAAATCGCTGGGGTATATTTGTAGCAATAGCCAAAAATACATTGTACGGGTCAAAATTATCAATTTTTCTTTTATGCCAAAAATCATTAGGATATTAAGCAGAGATCATGTTCCATGAAGATATTTAGTAAATTTCTTACCGTAAATATATCAAAACTTCATTTTTGATTAGTAATATGCATTGCTAAGAACCTCATTTGGACAACTTTAAAGGCAATTTTCTCAGTATTTTGATTTTTTTTGCACCCTCAGATTCCAGATTTTCAAATAGTTGTATCTCGGCCAAATATTGTCCGATCCTAACAAACCATACATCAATGGAAAGCTTATTTATTCAGCTTTAAGATGATGTATAAATCTCAATTTCGAAAAATTGACACTTAAGACTGATTTTGAGGTCCAGGGTCACAAATTATTTTACTGTAGCTAAATAACTAATCAATTCAAGCTGTTGTATAATCAGCTTCTTCTTTGCAGCTGTGTGCCAGGCTTTTTTGACATAGGGAAGCTCTGCCTCTCCCTCTGCCTGGCAGGATGGATGGATGGATAGATGGATCTTATACATGAAAGTGAATGAATGAATGAATGAATGAATGAGGCATTTATATAGCGCTTTTATTGTGTATTGCTATACACCCAAAGCGCTTTACAATCATGTGGGGGGTCTCTCCTCAACCACCACCAGTGTGCAGCATCCACTTGGATGATGCGACGGCAGCCACAGGACAACGGCGCCAGTGTGCTCACCACACACCAGCTACAGGTGGAGAGGAGAGAGAGTGATAGAGCCAATCAAGTGGATGGGGATTATTGGGAGGCCATGATTGACAAGGGCCAGTGGAGGGAATTTGGCCAGGACACCGGGGTTACACCCCTACTCTTTACGAGAAGTGTCATGGGATTTTTAATGACCACAGAGAGTCAGGACCTCGGTTTAACGTCTCATCCGAAAGATGGTGCTTTTTGACAGTATAGTGTCCCCGTCACTATACTGGGGCGTTAGAACCCACACAGACTGCAGGGTGAGCACCCCCTGCTGGCCTCACTAACACCTCTTCCAACAGCAACCTAGTTTTTCCAGGAGGTCTCCCATCCAGCTACTGACCAGGCTTAGCCCTGCTTAGCTTCTGTGGGCAACCGGTCTTGGGCTGCAGGGTGATATGGCTGTGGCACATAAAGCATGTGCATGTACAGTACTACTTACAGTACTGGCTGGAATACACTACATGACTTTTAAAATCTGAACAGATTTTTAAAACATCATGCGACTTCATAAACGGTTACAGAGAAAAACTGGGCATTATATGCTAATGACAGAAATCTGCCGACTGGCTCTGACGTTCAGCAACTAGTGTCGACTAGTCTAGACTGCAAATCAGGGGAAAAAATTTGGGCAAAAGTCATGTACTCTATTGCAGGCTAAAATGTGTTTATTATGAGCATAAAGACTTTTTGTTCTAAAGCTTTGATCTAAATGTTAGATGAAAAACGTGGCCTAAATGAAATAAAACAAGGTCTTATAAGTATTAAAATTGCTAAAACTGAAATAAATTAAATTGAAATATAAAAAAGCTAATCAACATGACTTAAGCACAAAACAAAATACTAAAACATTATTAATTAAAACTGAAAATATAAAAATAAAAGCTAATTCAAAATATTAATAAATGCTATGATAGTATATAGATACTAAAAGAACACCGAATACAAGAAAAATGCAGGGCTTTCATAAATCGGGAAGTGATTGGATCATGAAAGGTGAGCATTAAACAAAAACATTTTTTTAAAATAGCTTAAAGACTGATTTAAATGATTAAAAATAAGCTTTACAATTGTATGCTCAAGTTTTATTTTATTATTTTATTTTATTTTTATAGACTAATTTTAATCCATTAAATGTATTTATATTATTAAGAATATAGTTTTTAATTTTTCTTATGACATTTTTAGATCATTAATTTATTTATGCAAAATTGATCAGTGTTGATGACTCTAATATGTGGAAAATAGTAAAAATAACGAATAGATGGGTATGTCCACACACACACACACACACACACACACACACACAAACATCTGGTTTGCCATCCTTGTGGGGACTCTCCATAGGCGTAATGCTTTTTCTACTGTACAGACCGTATATTCTATTGCCCTACACCAACCCTACACCTAACCCTACCCCTTACAGGAAACTTTCTGCATTTTCAGATTTTCAAAAAAATTCATTCTGTGTGATTTATTAGCTTGTTTACCTGTGGGGACCTCACTTTAGGGCCCCACCGTGACACGAGTCCCCATGAGTCTGTGTGTATTCAGGTTTAAGTCCCCACCAGGATAGAAAAACAGGTATACACACACACACACACACACACACACACACAGAGAAACTCACCTGGTAGGCTGCTAAGGGTCAGGTGGGCTGATGGTCGCTGTGTCACTGTGGTCATAAACTTTGACCCTGATGTGTTATATGAATGGGGCATGGCTCTTGCTTCTGAGGGAGAGACAGACAGTAGACAGTCAGCATATTCAAATACATCATAAAATATTTACTGGTGTTGCGCAAGACATTTATACTGTTCTTGGAACTGCACTGTGTTCTGGTACAGTCTATTTTTGTCATTGTTCCTGGTGTTTCTGTAGCACTGCGCTTTAATCTGTCATCGTGATTATGCCGATTACACTCACCGTGTAAAGCCTGTTTGGAGATGATGCTGTCTGTAACCTGTGGCAAAAACAAAAAAAGTTCCATTAGTACAGTGCCATGTGATGACTCTTCAAATTCTAGATTGTTAAAAGGAATGTGAAACTGGATGATTCAGTTTTATGAGCGTGTCTTTCCCCCTTTTTGTTTTTTGTTTCTTGTCTCACAGGCAGATAACTGCGGTTAAAGTTTACCTCAAGTTACGAAACGGCAACATAAGTTAATTGTCCATTTTATTACAGAAACACTTTTTTTTGGAAAACATTTTTTGAAGATGGCAGTTTCTAAGCACAGAAATGATCACACTGTGTTGAACTGGAGGGTGAAAACAGCTATGAATAGTTTTTAAGGTAACCTTTCTCAAGGGCCGTTTTTCAGTAGTCTGTGGTGGCTGTATTTCATCCAGTCAAACCCCAGTATCCAGATCATTAGTCCCACTGGCTGGGTCTTGACCTAAAAACACTCTGATTACTGGCTCATTTCCATCGCCTCAGGCTAGCTTCAGCTCTGGGATTTAGTATGTTCCAAACACTGTCTGATTTACCTAAATTAAACTCTTGATGATTTGTTAAAAATGTAGTCAGGGACTGAATCACTGCATTAAAACCATTCAGCAAAAAACATGACGTTAAATAACAGGGAATTTCATCAGCGATGGAAAAAAAAAAATTCCATATAATCCATAAAGCAGTTCAGATTTCAAAAATCTACTAAATAACAAGCCAAAGTTTAACCCAACTCCCTCAGGCTGGTTTTGACCTCTCTGCACATTTTCCTTCCACTCTCTTGAATACTTGTTGGATAAAGGTTAAATGCCACTTAAACACCAGAGTTACAAGAAATATAAAGTTTGGCATGTAAGATTTAAAATATGTGTTAGTGTATAAAATTTATGGTGTTTTGCCTTTCAGTGTTTCGCAGTACATTATGTGTTGTGTATTACTGTCTGTGTGAAAATATGAACGGCTTTTTAAAGCAAACACTTTAATTTTAGCTTTCTGACTGTGTTGATAAATCAACTGTTTTTTCTTCTTCAGGAATAATAGTTTATTCCCTTCTCTCTCTCTCTGTCCCCACCTCCCCAGCCCCCCCTCTGTCTGGCATAATCCAAGAGCGAGTATGTGATGGAGTCTCTGTTGTTCTTAGCGCTCTCTCTCTCCTCTCCATTCATCAGACAGCCGAGCGCCTGCAGCCTTTATA
This sequence comes from Tor tambroides, assembly GCA_021397915.2. Classification (NCBI taxonomy): domain Eukaryota; kingdom Metazoa; phylum Chordata; class Actinopteri; order Cypriniformes; family Cyprinidae; genus Tor; species Tor tambroides. The sequence goes on from JAFVLL020021839.1 coordinate 36,950, forward strand.
ACGTGACATAATCTCACCCAGGCCACAGCAGAGATGGATTTCTGACCAAGGCTTTTACTTCTTCACCATAATTTCTGGTAAATGATCCTGAAATCAATTCCACGTCTCACATATGGAGCAGATAAAGGGCTGTTTTACTAACATGTTCTTGTACATGCAGCATGTCATACAAGAAAGACAGAAGGAAAAAGAGAACAAGATAGATAGACAGAAATCATTTCAATTGTAGGGCCCTATGAAATTAGTTTTATTTTTTCACAAATTCTGTTTTATTTTTATTCCAAATTATGTTTTAGTTTTATTTAATTTTATTTTTTAACTTCTGTTTTAATTGAATTTTATTAATCAAAAATAATCTCCAATTAATTGAAATTGCAATATTTAAACTTACAATATTTAACAGCAATTTATTAAAAGTTTAACAAGAAAGACATTTTAAGGCCCTATGAAATATGTTTTATTTTTTCCCACTTTCTGTTTTCCATTAATTTTCTGGATTCAATTTGGTTTCATTAAATTTTAATAATTAAAAGCATCTCTAATTAATTGATTTTATACAAAATAATTTATTATTATTATTATTATTTTTCCCCAGAAATTCTGTGTTGTGTATTTACATTATTCTGCTAAATAAATAAACAAACAAATAAATAAATAAATAAATACTAAAATAATTTAAATAAAAAAAATATTTTTCTGGTAATTTTTAAAAAAAATAATGCTGTAATAATATTTTTTTTATTATTATTATTAGTAGTAGTAGTATTACTACTGTCATTGCATTAAGTAATATATTTCTGTCACAGTTTCTTCATGTTAAACCAAACTTTTATTTTGATGGTTTGCTGTGAAGTCCTTTAAGTTTCTGTTTCTATATTTCATATCATGATAGACTATAGACTGAGTGGTTCCTAGATGGTTACTAGGGTGTTTGGGGTGGTTGCTAGCACAAAAAGATAGATTCATTGCTCCTAATGGAATTAATTCTGTTGTAATTTCTGTTATAAATCCAATGCAGTTTCCTTTAACTGTTTTACCCATTATCCTATAGGACTGTTAGAATCAATTAAGAATCCATAACTCCAGCAGGGATATCAGTTTATCCAGTATGATCTAATGGGATTCTTAGTTGATCCCATTAGGATCCTTTCAGAATGGTTCCCATTTATGACAGAAATTCCAATAAGAATCCATCACACAGGCTTTTTTTTTCTGGCTAGGGAGTCAGTGAGGCCTAGTTAAAGTGTGTGCGCAATCTGTTTTCTGGAAAACACAACATAGTTCAGAAGGTGGAGGGCAGAGAACATAGCCATACAAAGACCTCAACAATAACAATAAACACACCCAGTGTTAAACCTTTGGCCTCCTGCTCCCGTGTGCCAGAAAAGGCGAACAGCCAGGGAAGATTTTTCCTTCATTCAAGGAGCAGGAAGCTGGTGAGTGCATGCACGCAGCGTGTGAAGAAAGCCATTAGCGTCCTCTCCAGCTGAGCTCAGTCGAGACGGCAATCCAATACTTTAAAACAGCCGTAAGTGCCAGAGTTTGCTCTGTCGTTGAAGATTCTGAAGCACAACACGCTCCCTTCCTCCAGGAGGATTATTAATAAATAACTGTTGCTTTCCTTGGGGCGTAGAGCATGGCAAACAATAAATTTCAAAGCGCTAGACTTTGCTCAGTGTGACTCAGGTAAACGGCTAATAACCCACACTACTGATAGACACACACACACACTGTACTTAGTGTACACACACTCTCCGCTGGATAAAATCAGTGCACGCCTGTTATGGGCCTTTAAATGAATGGGGTGTGTGTGTATGCTTACAAGTTGTTTCCTGCCATTCTTGGCTGCCGTCTGAGGTCGGCCCCATTCCTCTGTTCCCCGGCCCCCTTCACCGTTCCACTACAGAGCACAACAGTCTGACCTTAAGCACTATGAGAATTCATCTCTCTCTTTTTTTTCTTTCCCTCCCCCCGTAAAAGTCTGCATCTATTCACCTGGGGCGGCTGCTCCAGCTGTGCGCAAGTTACAACTCAGCTTAGTTGTAGCATAAATGAGAACTACATTACAACCACTAAAAATCTGATCACTGGACCATTACACTTAAATCATAAGTAAGCCTTTGTATGAACTAAATATTTATGAAAACCTCTGACCAGGAGTATGTAATTCAGTTGGTCTGCCAGTAAGATGACAGACTGATTGGATTACATCAGTAAGAGCGTAATTTGTGAGACATATATGTTGTTATATAGTTTGGGGTCAGAATAATTTTTAAATGTTGTTTAAAAGACATCTCTAATGCTCACCAATGCTGCATTTAACTACCACACTACTAAGGGTGCATCAAAATTAAATTGAGTGTTGAGCTAGTGTGAACTTTATGCCCACATTTAGGACTTACAAGTGGCTGGTGCAACCCTACCCTGCAGGATTAGTTGTGTTTGTGCCTGTATCTTCCTCCTCTTTCACTTTCTTGTCAGGGCTCTCTGCCACAGTGACACTTAATGGGGTGTTAAAGATGTCTTCAGTCTCTCTTTTGGTGTGGAGAATGGGCTTGAAGACTTCGGAGACTTGAAACCCAACTTAATCTCTCTTTCTTTTTCTCTCTCTTTTTTTAGGCGGAAGGTCGCTGCGGAGCACTCGCTGAAATTCGACTCTAAGCAATACCAGCTTTGAGAGCTCAGCGCATATTTGGCAGGAGGCGAGCCATCGTGTAACTCCACGCAGTGCAACATGAGAACACCAACTGGACTGGCCTTTATTAACGTTTTTCCCTTTTTCATTCTTTTCACCCTTTTTCACCCCAGCAAATCTTGTGTTTGCTTATCAAACCCAATCCGCATACACAAGCTAGCAGTTTCCCGTAGATTTCTGAAACAAACAATACATTCATCCAGAGAAACCGCATGTAGTAAAACTGACCACACCATCGAAAACACAGTCCTTGAGCTATGATCATGCAGAAGATAAAGGTTAGAGGGCAGACAGAGATGGCCTTTGTGTTTGTTCTGAGGCTGGCGGAAAATCTTGCGGCTGGCGGAATGCCCCGAGTATGATCACTGCTTTCATCATAAATCTGTTTCAGACGCCGGTGGTGATGCAGCGCTGCGGATGTGAGCCCGAAGACGAGATGCTTCCTCATCTAATGAGTCATTAGGAGAATCCGAGACAAGCGGAGAACGGGGACAAAACGTCCCATTTAGCTTTGTGGGAAACTGAGGAGGGATTTAGGGATATTGAGAGGCTGCTGCGGGGTCCTGTTCAGGTACAGGTTGAGCATATAATATTCCTTGGAATGCTGATATTATTTCTGGGCTGGATCGTATCCATTCTGGCCGAGATGTTGTAGCGTCTTTTGATTTGTTGACTTGCGTTAGGGTTTCTGCATGTGATTCTCTGTGGACGTGACCATCTGTTTGGTGAATTAACTGAACTCTTGCAGGGTTTAGTTCCACAGTCATTCCGCATTACGTGTTACACCGAAGCCCGGCAAGAGCCACGGAAGGTCAGGGAGCAACAATAGTCAGCAGTTTGCATATACTTCACGTGCGTACGCTGAGTCTGGCTAAAGTCCAGAATCTGGAGGACGTCAGACTTTTCTTTTTGCTTGTTTTTGGAGTTCTCCATAATAACTACCAGGTGTTCTGGCATTCTCTGGATTCTGAAGGCCTTCGCTTCAGAAACATGCATTTCCTTCATCTCTCCTCTCTCACATTCGCTGCAAACACTCTCTCGATCCTCCTTATCCTCTCGTTCGTTTTCTGTGTGCTTTACCTCTGTGCTGATACGAAGCTGGAAAAGAGCCCGAAGCCTTGGTGTGTGCTTGTTCGGTCTGTTTCTTTCTCTGTGTGTAAATATCTTCCTCCTTTATCTAAATCTGAATCTCACTCTCTTATTCGTATTGACTGTGAACATGCACGCAAACACATGTAATAATACATCATTTTTTGTGTTTTGAGACTCATGTACTCGTCTACTCCTTACGTGCTCTTTTTATTTGGCAAAACTCTCCATTATTTGTTTACTTTTTCCACTGACCGATCCCCTAGCATGATCAGGGAATTCTTTAACGCACCATAATTGCATCTCTCAGAAGTGGCGCATGTGTTTTTAATTATGAGGCAAATGCCTCTGTCTCCAAGTGCCAAAAAACTGTTTGCAGCCTAACTCAATTAGTAGTGAAAGATTTGACGGTACGCACGGGCTGTTGCGCATAGCGGTGGGAGGGAAAGGGGTAGGAAGGGGTAGACATGCTTCGTAAAATCTGATAACATATTCCCGGAGCTGAGGGACTTGGGTAAACAAAGGGGTGGTACGGAAAATTAATTTAAAAAATGGCATTTAGAAGTTGCGACACATCCACCATAATGAAAAGCCTATAAGTCAAAATGAACCCTACTTTCTAAACAAACGTTTCCTGGTTTTATTGTGAATGATTCATTGGTGCAGGTTCGTCCAAACAAAGAATTTCTTTCTCCTCTGAAACAACTTTTACTTTTCTGTTGATGTCACTTAGGCCATGTAGGCTGTTGGATAATGTTAACCAATAGCCAAACAGCTATTTATTCAGACTCCAATGGATTAATTTAAGTAGGGATGAAACAATATATCAGTAACATAACAGTAACATATCTTCTGATATTAACTATTTATTTATTTTTTGATTGATGATTGATTGATTTTTTTTTTAATTGATGTATAATTGTGAATGTTTTCATTTTAATTTATTTAGACAAAATAGAAATTTTGGTTTAACATATAATACTATTATAACGAATTTTGAGGTCAGCAAGTTTTTTTAAGCAGCACAAGTGTTTCTTAACATTAATTTTCCATAAAATCCATACGAATTGTTTCTTGAGCACTAAATCAGCATATTAGAATGATTTCTGAAGGGTCATGTCACGTTAAAGATTGAGGTCATTGCTTTTGCCATCACAGAAATGAACTGAAATAGAAAAGAGTTATTTTAGATTATAATATTTAACAATTTGAACTTTTTAATCAAACAAATGCAGCCTTGGTGAGAATAAGAGACTCCTATCAAAAACATTTTTAAAAATTTACCAACCCCAAACATTTGAACAGTACTGTGTTTAATGTAAATAAATGTTTGATTTATTACTTGATGCTCTGCAAGTCTAATCACACCTTTAGAACAAGACATTTTCAAAAACCAAGTCCTAGGCTTCCAAACATGTCAGTTTTATTAATGTATCCACCACTTGAAGGCTGTGAGTGGAAAAAGCTGAACGCTGAAGGGATAACCAGCCACGCCAGGGGAAAACCAAGCCATTTCCTTCAAATCTGAGCTCTGACTGCTAGACTGGTTCATGATCGGGACAAGGGGGTGAGTCACCCTCTACAATGCTGCATATACAAGCATAAATGCTTGAAAAACCCTCCCATGACTCAACCATCCACTTTTTTTCCCTAAGGAGATTGTAATCACTTGCCAGGACACATTTATGTTAATAGCAAGTTGCTTCATGCTGTGAAGAACTTCACTTGAAACTGTTGTCTATAACTGTGCCCACGTATTGAAAAGGCAGATGATGTTTTCAATAGCTGTTATTAAGGCATGGCTTGCCTCGACAGATTTCCCAACAAATGAATGCAGAATGTTGTGCAACAAGTACAATCAAATGGAGATGTGAGCTTACCTTGGAAATATAGGCTTTGATACCCTCAGCAAGCTTGATGCAAGGTTCTCCAAACAGTTGGGCCAGGTCTTCGGGAATGTCCCGGTCTTTATCCAGGTGGTTGAGCAAGCCCAAGCACCGCAGTTCTTCCGTAACCCCCTGATTTTTAACCTGCCAATAGGATAAAGGTTAGAAAACAAGCCCAAATCACATGCAATTGGAATCAGTACATTAAAATGTGGTTTGAATACAATGTCATCCCAAGGAACAATGAAAACGGCACTTTGGTTTAGGAAGCAAACTGGGAAACAATCAACAGGGAGCTGAAGACATGCTCAAAGAGGAAACAGTCTGCTCAAGGCCGGAGCATAGGCTGAAGATCAAAATGAGGGCATATATCCCTCTTGACCCTTTCCAGGAAAGTAGATGAGAACATCTGCAACGGGGCTTTTTATGGAAAGCCAATGGGGTACAAGTTCAGCTCAAGACCTTGAGCCAACTGGAGAGGTATGTCCTACATAATGAGGTACTTTCAAATGACCTTGCTCTGAAACCCTTGCTCTTATTCTCTGTCCCTTTCTCTGTTTAGAAACCTGGAGCCTCTCCAAGAAATATGTTACCAGTTAAGGATCTCTGTGTGCAATTTTGAAGCCTTGAGTCACGGTCCGCCAAAGCTCTTAATGACTCTCTAGTCGCCGGCGGAGCGTGGCAGCAGAAGGTGTGTTTCGTTAATTCTCACCGCGTTACGGTTTTCAAAGCGAGTCAGGCAGGTAATGAGGGTCCCCAATGTTGAGCAGGGCTGCGCTTACAGGAACAGCTCAAGAACTGTCTGAGACCAGTTTTGCGATTTCTTGTGTGACCATACAAACGAGGCTGGTCCTAGTCCTGGAAGGACTTACGGGATTGGGGCCAGGCTCTTTCATACAGTATGTGTTGATCGACAACCCGTTTGCGGTTTTGTCTCATGGGTAAGCTTGGGCTGGTTTTGGATCAGCACATTAAAACGACTTCAGCATAAGACGAAAAGTACATTAATTAGAAAGGCTAGTTTGGTAACACTTTACAATACAGTTTAATTTGTTAACATAATTAAATGCATTAGGTTTCAATACAATATGTCACCAAGTTACTGTTCTCTGGCATAGATGATGTTTTATCAAAATTGCAAACATGATTTGCGATAGTTTTGAAAGCATCAGTAAGAATGTGTTAAAGCTACAAACCAATCAGTAATGTGTTCCGCGTATTTTCTTTTTGTAAAGAAATAAAAGTTCAGTGAAAAAAATACACTTCCATAAGATCTCTGAATGTTTTTAAAAGATGTCTCTTATGCTCACCAGTGCTGCATTTCTATATTAATATTGTGAAATGTTACCATTTTAAATAACTGTTATATATTTTAATATTTTTTATATATTTTAATTTATTTCTGTGATGGCAAAGATGAATTTTCAGCAGCCATTACTTTGGTCTTCAGTGTCACATGATCCTTGAGATATCATTTGTTGATTTGGTGCTCAAGAAACATTTCTCATTATTATCCCAGTTGAAAACAGGTGTGCTGTTTAATAATTTTTTTAATTTTTTTTTGGAAACTGATAAAAAAAAAAGAAGTTCAGGATTCTTTGAACAGAAAGTTCAAAAGAACAGTATTTATTTGAAATATATTTTTTGTAACAATGTAAAGTCTTTACTGTCACTTTTGATCAATTTAATGCACACTTCTTTTAAAAAAATGTCTTGCTGACCCTAAACCTTTGAATGGTAAAAATAAAAATGGATCATTATTTTGTGAGACCACAAACAATCTTAATTGGCTAGCCCTGAATAGTAAATGTTAAAACGAATAAATGCTGTAAAAGTACAATTCATTTTTAGTTCATAATGCATAATGTTGAGCCTTGTATTTATCTCTCTGCTCAAGGTTATATTTACCACCTGAGCTATATCTGAATTTCTATTTTCACCTGGAAAACAGAAATGCCCTCTGACAAGCCATGGTTTGATCACGAAAACCCAGTTTACCTGATGCGTCATATCTTGTGCTTGCATGTACATGTTCAAAACCTTCTTAACTGTAAACAACTACTTGTCATATAAGTGCCTACTTCCGTGTATTTCTCTCTTAGAAATGGGTCAGTCACATGTGCCCTACATGGAATCTAAAGCACTGTCCAGGGTGTGGAGAAGTGTGAGCCAGAAATTGATCATTTGTCATCATGAGATAGACCAAATAAATTCAACAACTCTAGGTCACTGACGCTACACCCTAATACATGCAAACTCCAACAGTATTGCCATACGTAATGGTTCACAGATGGGCCGACTCAGAAAAATAATGTAGCTCAAAACGCGCTAAATTAAGTAAAATCAACATAGATGGTGGTATTGAGTCACTAGTGGTGCTTTGGAGGGTTTCTGATCCCAGAGAGAGCAGCAGGAAGTGGGGAACAATGCTTCAGTGTTAGTCCTCATTTCTGTAGCTGGGGAAAAGAAGCCACCACTGAACTTTCTGCTTCACTCCACATCCATTGCTTTTTTGGGAAAGGATTAAATAAGAGAAA
>JAFVLL020021839.1:45256-112458 GCA_021397915.2 Tor tambroides
TGTTGTTGTTGTTTTATTTATTTTTTTTTTTGAAAGATTCCAGTGTAGTTCTTGTAGTCTAAGGTAGCATTTTCAGTTTAGCCGCTATTTAAGCCATTTAAATGCATTTTTAATGCCCCTTCATTCTAACCTCCAAAATGCAGTGTTGACGAAAACAATCGAATCCTTAATCCTAAAATCTTAATGGTTGGTCAATAATGGTTTTCCATAATGGGGCTACCACCATTTTGTTCAGGAACTTCCACAGTATTCCAGATTTCCGCACTGGAAGACCGCTCGGAGGAGACTCCTCTGACCTTTTCTTTCTGGAATAACCATAACCTTAACACTGATCACTTTGGCCGCTCATAGACTTCATAAGCATCCAACGTAGCAGGAAATGTCATGTTTCTGACGTGAAAGTGTCTTTCTAGTAGCCACACCCCTTGCTCTCTGAACAGCCTTAGGTTCTCCGGCAGAACGTTTTTACACCGCCAACTCTAAAAAGGTTCTTCTCAAAGGTCTATCAACTCCAGGATTTAGGAACGATCGCTCATCAACTTCCAGCTCGCAAAACAAAGCTGGGGGGTGCTTCAGGTTGTCAGCGCTGGAGATATCAGTCCAAAAGAAAATCAGCAGAAAATTCTTCCCTCTTTTTTCCCCCCACTTTTCTCCTCTTCGGGTTGCCTCTCATGAACTTGTCACGCTTGTGTGGCTGTCTTGTTTGAGAGCTGGTGAAGGTTAATATTTAATCCAAATTCATTTCTCTAACCCAAATTCCCCCTCTCGTAACTTTTTTCAAGCACAGAGCCTCATTGTGCAGGTTAACAGGTTTTCAGCACCATCCAAGGGGAAGGTAACAGTTGGAGTGCTCTCTGAGAACGTGTGAAGGTTTAGATCAGAATTCAAGAACAGACGCTTTACAAGTGTGTTGGTTGCCCCGTTTGTCTCAGATATTTGTTCTATTTTTCCATCTCCCACATAATATTGAGACTATAAAGACCCATTTTATTAACGTTTGAAAATTCAGTGGACTCTTTGGCGCCGAGTTTTGAAGTCATTTTTAGAAGCTGCTGATGTTCTTATTCTGAGCTTCAACCCTTCTGATTTGTAGAATGTTTTCCGCTTTTTTTCAATGGTTCAGTATAGTATGCTTTCATAGTGAGCTTTTTTTTTTCCCCCTTTTCTCGTCTTTCCCATTAGAACATGAGCACTCTGGGGCATCCCATGCACTTTTGAAATAACCACAGAACAAGTCAAAACAATGCCAGTCAAGAGTAGGCAAGCAATTGAATTTTAAACTGTTGAGGGTGTAAGTACTGCTTTAAAATTTTGACTTTGTGCTGCATCTTTCTGTTGTTCATTCTTTTTCACAGGTCTCCATCTCCTGAGCCCATCTACAACAGTGAGGGGAAGAGGCTTAATACACGTGAATATCGGACACGTAAGAAACTGGAGGAAGAGAGGCATTCTCTCATTACAGAGATGGTGGGACTGAACCCTGAATTCAAACCCCCTGCTGACTACAAGTATGTTTTCTGCAAATAAACTCTTTGCTTTTTACCTTTTCTCTTGTTGTGGTGTCAGATATTTACATGTCAAATGTTTATTTTTCTTCTTTCTCAGACCACCAGCTACTCGGGTCAGTGACAAGGTAATGATCCCTCAGGACGAGTATCCAGAGATCAACTTTGTTGGGCTTTTGATTGGGCCACGGTGAGTTGCATGATTGAGCTCTCAATTTATTATTATTTTTTTGGCCGATACGAGTCTCTACGTCAAAGTAACTTCTATTTGGTCTATTGTTTTTTTTTCCCCCAGTGGAAACACTCTGAAAAACATTGAGAAGGAGTGCTGTGCTAAGATTATGATTCGTGGTAAAGGCTCAGTAAAGGAGGGAAAGGTGGGCCGTAAGGATGGACAGATGCTTCCAGGAGAAGATGAACCTCTTCATGCACTGGTCACTGCTAACACCATGGAGAATGTCAAGAAAGCTGTAGAGCAGGTGAGTCCATTTCAGACATTCTTATACTTGGAAGTCAAAATAGGTTTTCAGAATTAATGCTTGCATCAGAAATCCATTTAATGAAAATGTCAGACTCAAGAAACATTATATTGCCTGTTAAGTGCTTTCTTTTTGTCCACAGATTCGTAATATCCTCAAGCAGGGCATTGAGACCCCTGAAGACCAGAACGACCTGAGAAAGATGCAGCTGAGGGAGCTGGCACGACTCAATGGCACTCTGAGAGAGGATGATAACAGGTGAGAGACTAAATGCAGATTTCTTGAGCAGCAGGTGAGTAAATGTTGTAGATGTTTGATACTCATCAGTGTGTATCCCCCCCCAGAATCTTACGCCCATGGCAGAGCACTGAGCCTCGCAGCATCACAAACACAACTGTCTGTACAAAGTGTGGTGGAGCAGGTCACATCTCATCAGACTGCAAGTTTACCAGGTAACCCCAACCACCAGTGATCAGCAGTGATATTTTTTCCCCTACCAAGTAATTTACCACCTTCTGGTTATTGTCAAATAAAGTTCAGACAGCACAGTAAGGTTAATTGTATTTCTCTGCTCCTCAGTTCCTTTGCACAACGACCTGGTGAACCTCCCCAGTCTGCTCAGGATAAGGCCCGAATGGATAAAGAGTACTTGTCTCTCATGGCAGAGCTAGGAGAGGCTCCAGTCCCTGCCTCCAGTGGGGGCCACAGCAATCCTCCCCCTAGTGGGCCTCGTCCTACAGGACCCAACAATAACCAGCCACCACCAGTAAGCCCAAAGACATCCATTTTTGCTTATTGAAAGCCAATTTCTTCATAATGGGCACACATACACTACCGTTCAAAGTTTTTGGGTTGGGAAAAGTTTTTAAAGGGTTAATTCACCCAAAAATTAAATTTAGCCTATGGTTTTACTCACCCTCAAGGCATCCTAGGTGTATATGACTTTCTTCTTTCAAGCAAATCCAATCGAAGTTATATTAAAAATTGTCCTGGCTCTTCCAAGCGTTAGAATGGCAGTAGGCGGGTGTTTTTGTTCAACAGTCCAAAAGTAGTCAGATAAAGTGCATCCATCCATATTAAAACATCATCACACTGCTCCAGGGGGTGAATAAAGGCCTCCTGCAGCAAATTAATGCATTTTTGTAAAAAAAAACAAAAAACCACATCCATATTTAAAACAATATAAACAGCTTTGTGTAACTTCCGCTGTTTACAGGAGCAAAGGAAGCAAAGTTTCCTTACTTTACCAAAGGGAAACCAGTCTCCTCTTGGCTTATATCAAAATCCTCTGACATTTTTCTTTACAAATCCTTGGTTTGTGCTTCTAATTTTTGACCGATGTTTTGTAGGGATGTAACGATTCACTCAACTCACGATACGATTTGATTCACAATTTTGATTTCATGATTCGATTTGATTCACGATTTTTTTTAACAAAATGAGATTTAAGACAAATTAGGAATTAAATGTGTCCTTTTATTATTGCTTGGACAAAATGCTGCACATTTCTTTGTGAAATTGAAATGTAACACTATAATAATATACTAATATAGCACTTGCATATTATTGCTCTTTTGTTGGTTTTGATTGCTGCTATTTGTCCTCATTTGTAAGTCGCTTTGGATAAAAGCATCTGCTAAATAACAAAATGTAAATATAATGTAAATGTAAATAACAAAACTAAATTGAAATTTTAAAACAAGCCCCAAATCAAATAACACAAATATAAGAAATCTCTTTATATAAACAAAAGGCTTTGTCTGTGCTCTTTCCATTTAAAATTAGAGGCAACCACTGCATTTTAGTCATGATCCAAACAAAGATGCTGCATACATGCAACATGAGCAGTTTTTAATCTGAATTAGATTGTATAATTTCAAAATCTGAAGCAAAAACAGAATGGTCTGACTACAGTTTTGTGAAACTATACATAAAAAAATATCTGCATGAAACAGAAACAGCAGACAAGCTGAATGTGGCGCAGATTCACTCTGCCAGCAGGTGGCGCTTCAAGCGTTTCCTTGGTTTCCGTTGTAAACAAAGCGCTGCACATTCAATATGCATTATACAGAGGCAAGATGAGAAGAAAAAATACCATCTAAACTTTTCTAAAGACAGTAAGTTCCCCTCAGACATACATTTATATAAACTCATACCCCTAATTGAATTGCGATTTGTTTAGCATCTCAACCGAATCGTCTCACATTTGAATCGATTTTCAACCGGCTCGCAGTTAATCGTTACATCTCTAGTGTTTTTTGTTCTCTCTCCGCTGCGCTTCCGCGTTCGTCACTAATCACCATCGCGTGTGCGATGCATACGTCATCCGCTGGAACGGCTTCCGTGTACGACAGTTAGTGGAAGTGACAGAAAAGTGTTTACAACTTTTAAAATACGGATATTTTTCTTTAAAAAAACAAAAAAAAAACGCATCGATTTACTACAGGAGGCCTTTATTCACCCCCTGGAGCCATTTGAGGCAAGTCTTATTATGGATGGATTGCTTTATTTGACTACTTTTGGACTGCTGAACAAAAACACCCGCCCATGCCATTATAAAGATTGAAAGAGCCAGGGCCATTTTTAATATAACTCCGATTGGATTCGTCTGAAAGAAGAAAGTCATATACACCTAGGATACCTTGAGGGTGCGTAAAACATTGACTAATTTTCATTTTTGGGTGAACTAACCCTTTAAATGTTTCTGGAAAAAAGTCTCTTATGCTCACCAAGGCTGTTTATTTGGGTCAGAAATTGTTCAGATTGTTCAGAAATCATGCAAATATGCTGATTTATTGATCAAGAAACTTTTTGTGTGTGTGTGAAAACCATGATGCGTTTTTCAGGATTTTTTTGCATGGAGTTTTCAAAAGAGCATCGTCTATTTGAATCGTACAAGTCTTTACTTTTAATTGACTAATGCATCCTTCCTGAATAAAAGTTTTACTATCATTTGAAAAAGAAACCCAAGATCTCAATCTCTCAAACACCTTTCAGAATCGTCCTCCTTGGATGAATTCAGGCCCTACTGATAACAGGAATTTCCATGGCATGCACCAGGGTCCTGGTGGCCCTCACAACTTCCCTCCACCAATGCCAAACATGGGCGGCCCTCCTATGCCGCCAAACCCCAATGGAATGCCTCCACCCTGGATGCAGCCGCCTCCGCCTCCAATGAACCAAGGCCCAGCACCACCCGGACACCCCATGGGTAAGTATAACCTGTGACGTTCAGGATTTCAGTCCTGTAATTCCTGCTTAATGGAGCATATAGCTTTCCCTGAAAGTATAGAGGTATATAACTGGATATTTGCTTCCATTTATATTGGGAACATTTCACATAAAATTCCAGACTGGCATCTGCATTTGGGAATATTAAAGTCTGCAATGCTGTCATACTTGGATACTCCGTATTCCAGAAAGCTCAAAGTGTTTACTTCTCTTGTCTGGTGATCAGGTTTATTGCCGCCACCCATGGGTATGATGCCCCCGCCTCCACCTCCCCCCAACAACCAACCACCACCTCCACCCTCAGGACCTCTGCCACCTTGGCAACAGCAGGCTCCTCCCCCACCACCCACCAGCAGCATGGCAACCAGTGCTCCACTGCCTTGGCAACAGAGTAAGTGTACTACAGTAGTACACAGTTGATGCCATTTAAAGGGTTTCCTTTTGCCTCAGACTGACTTAATTTTTTTTTGTTTTCCCAGATACAACCACCACATCCACCCCTGCCACTGGAAACCTGCCACCCTGGCAACAGCCTCAGCAGACAGCCACCTCAGCCGCTCAGCCCCCTCCGCCCATGGGCACCCCCTCTATGGTGCCGCCTCCACCTGGGGTCCAACCCCCACTTCCTCCCGGTGCGCCACCTCCTCCACCACCCCCTCCACCTGGCTCAGCAGGCATGATGTATGCACCTCCTCCCCCACCCCACCCATGGACCCTAACTTTGTGACCATGATGGGGATTCCCGGAATGCCACCTTACGGGATGCCCCCTGCGCCTCCACCGCCTCCGCCCCAGAGTTAAAGGCTCCGTTTAGTCTCTATGGCCCTGTGACCATGCAGTAATGCCTAAAATATACATCACAGATCTGTACCTAGTTCTGTTCATTTAACAGCTTGATGTGATTAGTTGCTAAAGGTTTATTTTTCATTTGATTGGGCTCGGTTCAGATTTGTTTCCTGTGCTTGGACACAGAAATCGAGCTAGTGAGAGAGACGGAGGACGTGGTTAATTTGTAAATTTGCTTCAATTGTAATGATTTTTAACTGTAGTATTTGATCTGTTGGTTGAATATTTGTTCAAAATGTTGATGTGCAGGGAATGTTTTGTTTTTGTTTCTGCCAGCCTGCTTTCATTCTTTTTTTTTTCTTTCTTTTTTTTAACCCTCTCCAGTGAGTAAAAATGACATCTGCTTAAGATTCAGTTAGCAACATTCCAACAAGTGTATAAACAACCATTTACACTCTTAACCAGCTGTGCATTTGTTGCTGCATAGTACAAAAAGACATTTGTCTTCAAGATGTTGTAGATGATTGGCTTACTCTGTTAGGTGGTCAGTATAATTTGTGCTCACCTTGTATCCCATCCCTCCCAGAATTGTTTTTATTTAAAAGAACTTTTCATTAATTGCCTTCCACCAAATGTATTTCAATATTTTTGTAATGAAGCATTCAACTAAATAAAAGTTGGCATGGTGTTCAATTGTCATCTCTCACATTTGTTGTACTAACATCGTCTTAACTCCGATTCAGTGGTTGATGAGGGTTTTTTCCCTTCCGAAAGACAAAATGAAACCTTTCAAATAGAAGCAATTTAGTTTTTGATTCAAAGATTAAGTTACTTATGCAGTTTTCACTATTCTCTTCTGGATTTAGGGCCTGTTTCAACTGGTCACAGCAGCAAGAATGTTTGCTGTCTTCTTCGCCATCTTTCTTTTCCCCAGGTGGTTGCCTTGGTTTTTACTAGTTGTAGCTTGTTGTATGTGTTTTTTTTTCTTTGTGCTTAACACCTGGGGTCCGTTCTTCGTACGTCGCTTATTACATCCGAGACTAAATGACACATCCAAGATGATATCATCGCACTAATCAGGATCTGGCTAATTCGGTTCTTCGAGCGCACCTGTTGTTGATGATTAGTATGGCTGGATTGAGTTATCTGAGATGATTGCGCGTTCATGGGTTGGTTTAAAAGGGCAGATGTATCGATACTCGAAACCACGATCAGCAATGCAGCGATTGGCTGGCGGCAAGACAGCAACGTAATGACATCATATCATTAAAAAAGACACCTGACGAAAAACTTGACAAATTTCTGGACTTTTATAAGGAAACAGCCAAGCGAACAAAACTACATAAATGTTATAATAGATAAATGAAATGTGCACTGTTTTTAATTTATTTGTATTTTTTTTACATGATTCCCAATTATTTATATTCATGATTTCTATTTGTACAGGCTTTACATTTTTATTTCAATGTTGTAATTAGCAATTCATTTAATTTTATCTTTGAAGCAGATTTCTTAAGTGACAGCATTAATTAAAGTTTCTTAGAGATCAAGTTATCTGCATCTCCTGCGCTCCATCAAGCCTCTCCCATAATATCTGTCATCACTCAAATTAATGCACGGCTCAGATTAACTGTATAGCATGTGTGTAAGACTCCAATACAATTATAAAGTAATTATTTCATCACTAATAAATCTTTCAATGAGTAAAACTGGTTGTCTATAGTAGCTTATAGCTACACAACATTATTATCTTATTTTCAAATAGATTTTTAAGTTACATATTTTAAATTATTGTCCCTGGACCAGTAGTGTACTTTGTAATAAAGCCACTGACGGACCAAGAGAAGAGGAAGCAAATTTCCGTGCGAGGTCTCGCCGGGGTTGAAAACGTCGCAGACCTCAAGACCAATTTTAATCGCCATCTGCACTTCACTTTGGTTAAGGACCGTAATGTTGCAACGAAGCGCGACTACTACTTCGCCCTGGCTCACACCGTCCGCGACCATTTGGTGGGAAGATGGATCCGGACGCAGCAGCATTACTACGAGAAAGACCCTAAAGTAAGAAACTCGAATGCCGCAGTTTCATCCTTCAGTCCGTGGCCGCACGTACACCACCGACAGACGGGAGGAGGAGGGTCAAATCACACAGCCGGCGACATAATGTTGCGCAGCAGAGCCGCATCACTGCAAAATACAAAAGAAACATTTCTATCTTTCTTGGAAGTGTAGTATGTGGTATTTATATTGCACCAGGAAATGCCGCTTAATGCTAATGTTTCGACAGATGGCAATGCCTTATTTTTTCAACAATTGCATAATCTTTTCATGACTGATGTCAGTAAGTTAGCGACTGCATTCAATGCCTTGCAGATCAAATGACACGAATGTATGGAAAGAGCTTTACTGTGTGCTCTTGACAACTGTATCAACAGGTCAAATTGCTATTTTGTAATTGTCGACGGTGCGAGTTCGATAAAAAATATTAATATATGCACATCTTGGTATATGTTAAAACAAGTAGACTTAATAGCTTTCTCTTATGCCCAACTGGAAACATCAATCAAATTACTGCACTGAACCGTTGAATTTACAAAAACAAAAACATGTATTTCAGAATATGATGCGGTTTTTATATTTATAAACGTTACAAGTTTAGATTTAAGTTTAAAAATCTTCAATTGATTGAATATGTTGTTGTCTTCATAATGTTATCATAATTTCTGCATGCATTGTTGTGATTGGTTTTCTTTCTTGTCTTTATTTGCATACAGAATTCTGATTGGTTCAGTCCTAAAACCGGAAGGAAGCTAGTTGACATCCTTGACATATTATATCATAATTATAGCCCCGTTATCAACTTAAATGTTAAATAATGTTAACTGCAGATATTATTTTTCCTCATAAATCATACTATTTTAAAAACCTTTAGGAAAGGAAAGGCATAAGTAATCCTAAAACTTGAGTTTACGTACTTTGTAAGTACTTGTAATTCCTACAGGAAATGTAAAATTCTATTTTCTGTTTTTTTTTTCATTCTAAAATAAAGAGCTAAAACACATGCAGTCTTAAAGTAAAAAATAATTGAAGGGTAGGATATTGTTTCTGTGTATCTGGAATTTGTCTGGCATCCTGACAGAGTGTTTAACCTTAAATGCTGACAGCTAATGCTGCTATTTTTACATGAGCAACGTGTCAAGAGACACAGCACAAACATACTTCTGTATTTGAAATCATTTGTAGACAAGAGACTAAATATTACAAGCTAGTTTTTTTGTGCACTAGCAAGTCCTCCATGATAGTTGTCATTGTGCAACCTTCAGTGATTGTATGTTTTGCAGTGGCGGTCAGTGAGGTCTCAGATGTGCAATACAGATTAGGCTTGTGTTGTGCACCTGTCACAATAATGCTTGTCACTAGATAGGCTAGTCTGCTCAGCGGCAGGGGCTTTTATGGCTCCTACTTCACTGTTGCTCAAAATGGCTCTTCCAGCTGTTGATGTTAAATATAAAAACATTTATTTTAAATAAAAAAATAAAATTTTATTATCTTTATTTTTTAACCTTTCTCCTTGTTTGTCTCACCTCTAGCGTGTGTACTATCTCTCTCTGGAATTCTACATGGGACGGACCCTTCAAAACACCATGGTAAACCTAGCTTTGGAGAATGCCTGTGACGAGGCCATTTATCAGGTGAGAGGACATAGCCTATACAAATATTTCAAGCAAACCACAAACCTGTTCAGAAAACCCATTGAATTTAGGATGATGGAAACAGAAGTTTTAAAATGCTAACTTGTTTCCAGGTTTTGGCCTACAAGAATATGTCAACCTTGCAGTACTCGATAAGGAAGTGAATGTGAATGAATTGAAGTGTGAAATTTCTACACCCCTAGTGGCACAAAAAACAACTGCAGTCTGGTGATTGTTCCTGATGCAGGGGTGTCCAAACCTGTTCCGGTTCCTGCCAATGTCCTTGAGTTTAGCTCTGACCAGCTCCAGCATACTTGCCTGGAAATTTCTAGTGAGTCTGAAGATCTGGATTAGCTGGTTCAGGTGTGTTTAATTGTGGTTGGAGCTAAACTCTGCAGGATGTTGGCCCTCCAGGAACAGGTTTGGACACCCCTGCCCTGCTGTCTTCTACATAACAACATTGGCTCAGCCAGTGGTGTGTGTGTTTGGTGTGGGACTATTCATTTGTTCAAAAAGAGGAGATCTATAATACATGGGGGACATTATCAGTTAGTATTCCATTCATCTCAATGCTTTAACTTTTAAAAACAAAATTTTGTTTAAAGAAAGAGGTCATTTTCAGTCATCATCATCATCACCAGTGATAGCATAATAATAAATAAGGAGCTATAAATAAAGAGCTTATAGATGAGATCTAGAGCTGTATGCATTGTAATACTGCTAATCTTAGATCAGTTGCCCCTGGTTCTTTAATTCTAATTAGGAAATGAAAGGCGAATCATTCTAGATGCGCACTGCTATGCTGAGAATGCCTACAAATATGTGTTTGATGAAAGATGAAACCAGGCAACAAAGCATGTTTTGTGCTCTCAGAGGTAACATACATTCTTTGGTCCCTCTTGCTCTCATATTCTGTTTCTTCTCAGCTGGGTCTGGATATGGAGGAGCTGCAGGACATAGAGGAGGATGCTGGCCTGGGCAACGGAGGCCTTGGTCGATTGGCAGGTGAACTTAGTGTCTTTAAATGTGCTTATTGTAAGATTAATAGAGGGCTTATAGTAATAGAGAGCTTAATTTCTCTTTTTCTACAGCTTGCTTCCTGGACTCCATGGCAACCTTGGGCCTGGCAGCATATGGATATGGAATCCGCTATGAGTTTGGAATCTTTAATCAGAAAATCGTGAATGGCTGGCAGGTAAAGCATACTTGCAACAATATCTCAGTGAAATGAATTTCACTTCTTTTGGTGCATTTGGGTCTTAGTAAATGATTGACATTATCTGACAGGTGGAGGAAGCGGATGATTGGCTGCGTTATGGCAATCCTTGGGAAAAAGCCCGGCCTGAATACATGCGTCCTGTGCATTTCTATGGTCGAGTGGAACACCACCCTGATGGAGTGAAATGGGTGGACACACAGGTGAGAGCAAAGCAACCATATTTCTACGTTTAATTGGAATGGAAATGCCATTATTAACATTGTGAAATACAAACTCATATTTAGGGTGAGTAAGATTTTATTGAAAGACATTAATACTTTTAATTAGCAAGGGCAAATTAAATTGACAATAAAGACATTTATAATTACTAAAAAATTTCTATTTACTACAAATGCTGTTCTTTTGAACTTTCTATTCATCAAAGAATCCATCCTGAAAAATGTATATCTTTGTTTCCAGAAAAATACTGTTTTCAACATTGATAATAAATCAGCATATTAGAATCCTTTCTGAAGGATCGTGTGACCGTGAAGACTGGAGTAATGTCTGCCGAAAATTCAGCTTTGCATCACAGGAATAAATTACATTTTAATATATATGAAAAGAAAACTGTTATTTTAAATTGTAATAATATTTCCCAATACTTTAATAATAATAGTTTTTACTGTATTTTTTGACCAAATAAATGAAGCTATTGATGTTTGTTGAGTGTAAGAGACTTTTTTCAAAAATATAAAAAAAAATCTTACAGACCCCAATGTTTTAAACGGTAGTGTACATCAGACCCTAAAGCAGAACAACCAATATGCAAAGCAAGACCCAGATTGTGACATTTTTACTTATGTATCTGCACATTTTCTCATTAAATTTGTACCTGTTGTCCCACCAGGTCGTCCTTGCCCTTCCCTATGACACACCTGTCCCAGGATACAGAAACAACATTGTTAACACAATGAGGCTCTGGTCTGCCAAAGCTCCATGTGAATTCCACCTCAAAGACTGTGAGTTCTCTTCAATCAATCAATGAATGTTTATAAGACATTTTAACCAGCCCTGTAAGCATTATTATTCATTATAAGCTATTCATTATAAGTCTTTACATTAATTTATAATTTTGTAAATATCTGGTATTACATATAAATGTGACCCTGGACCACAAAACCTGCACAAAACCAGTATTATACAATACATTGCATGGGCCAAAATTATTGATTTTTCTTTTATGCCAAAATCATTAGGATATTAAGTAAACATCATGTTCCATGATGATATTTTGTAAATTTCTTACCATAAATATATAAAAACTTAATTTTGGTTTTGTGGTCCAGGTTCGTAAATGTAATTTATATAAAAAAAGAAACCTTACTGACCCCAGACTGTTGAATGGAAGTGTGAGCTGTATCTTTGAGCCTTAGATCTTTCTCTCTCTAAACAGTTAATGTTGGTGGCTACATCCAGGCCGTTCTGGACAAGAATCTCGCTGAGAACATCTCCCGTGTGCTTTACCCTAATGACAATGTGAGTGCAACTCAAGTGATTTCATATTAAGAAACAAAACTCATGACTCTTGGAGCCTAAATGTGAACAGATCCTCCTGTTTGTATATGTCAGTTCTTTGAGGGGAAAGAGTTGCGTCTGAAGCAGGAGTATTTTGTGGTGGCTGCGACTCTCCAGGACATTATCCGCAGGTTCAAAGCCTCCAAGTTTGGCTCAACTGAGGTGGTGCGCATGGATCTGACCACACTGCCAGATAAGGTAAGATAGCCCAGGAGCTCTTTGTTTCATGTTAACACACTGGACTGTAGAACATTCAACACAGTTCGTGTCATATCTGGTGTGATTTATTCATATTAATAATACTGAATAATAAAAACTGTTAAAGAGGTCCTTCTTTTGTCTGTTTTGCTCAGGTTGCTATACAACTGAATGACACCCATCCTGCAATGGCCATCCCTGAACTGATGAGAATACTGGTAGATGATGAGAAATTGACCTGGGACACGGTGAGCTGGAAATTCCTTATCATCTTGTCATTTATCATGCTCAAAAAAAGACATGCAGTCAAACTATAGGACTATTAAATTGATTATTAGGGGTACTATAAGAACACAAAATATAAATTTGCTGATTTCTAGTATGGAGCCTTTTTACTGAATGTGATGACATTTTAACAGTTATGAACATTGTTAATCAGTTTTTTTTCCTGCATTTTTTTATATTTTCAATTTTTACATTTAATGTACATTTATAACACTATACTGTACTTTTTATTGGTTTACCTTGACGGTACATTTCAGAGAACTACTTAATTGACGACAAAATTGGCATTTGGTCTTTTTACTACCATAATCAGTCTCTCGATACTTACAAAAATATACTTGTTGTAGTTTCCTTTCACCACTATAGAAGTTTACTCAATTATTACAACTTTCTCTTCTGTGAACCCCAGAAAAGTGAAAAAGGGTCCATTAAATTTTGCCCATGTGGACCAACATCATAATGTTGTACTCCTCTCTTCAAATTTCTGTTTTTCTCTCGCTCTGCCACTACTTGACTTTCTGTCATTCTCTTTCTTCTCAGGCTTGGGACATCACTGTGCGTACTTGCGCATATACTAACCACACTGTCTTACCAGAAGCTCTGGAACGCTGGCCTGTCGACCTGTTCCAAAACCTCCTGCCCCGCCACCTACAGATCATCTACGAGATTAACCGACGTCACCTGGAGGTCTGGGAACAGATGTTCTCTTCATGGCACATTGCATTTGAAATTTACTTGTAGATAAAAAAAAAATGAATTTGATGTTTTTTGAAGGGGTTGGGAAATCAGTAACTGCATTAGGACTGTAGGACTGTGTCCACTCCAAATAAGGAGTAAACTGCACAGTGAGGTTATATAAACAACCTCTTCTGCTCTACATGACTCAGCATCCAGTAAATCGCAGATGAAGAAAAGTAACTTCCCATGTACTTTCTTGCCTGTTACGCTCTGTTTTGACCTTACATCTTCTGTCCTGTTTCTCAGCGGATCTCTGCGCTCTACCCTGGTGATCATGATCGTTTGAGACGCATGTCTCTTATTGAGGAGGGCGGACAGAAGAAGATCAACATGGCCCATCTCTGCATCGTTGGCTCTCACGCAGTTAATGGCGTGGCACAAATCCACTCAAACATTATTAAGGACACTGTGTATGTCTTTTAATGTTTTTATATTGTAGCTCAGTGGCCCCAAAAAGTATTTGGACACCTAAATCATATTTAAAAATATATTCTACTCTTCAAAAGTTTGGGTTCAGGAAGATTTTTAATGCTTCCAAAAGAAGTTTCTATTTATTTATGAAAAATTCAGTAAAAACAGAAAAACTGTAAAATATTATTACAATTTAATGCATGTTTTCTATTTTAATTTATTTAAAAATGTAATTTATTCCTGTGATGGCAAAGTTAATTTTTCGCCAGTCACTACTCCTGTCTTCAGTGTCAGAAATCATTCTAATATGCTGATTTGGTGCTCAAGAAACATTTCTCATTATTATCATTATTGAAAACAGATGTGCTGCTTAATATTTTTGTGGACACCCTGAAAATAGAAATACTTTGTAAAATTAAAAATGTCTCTTCTGTCACTTTTGGTCAGTTTAATAAATCCTTGCCTAACAAAAGTAGCATTTCTTTTAAAAAAGTCCAAACATTTGAAATTGAGCATTTATTTTGAGGAAAGACAACATAAGCATACTTGTCCACAGCAATGACATTGCATCTTAAATGTCCAAATTCTTTTAAAGCCCACTGTTTATATCAACATAATATGTCTGTCATTACAATAATTTCATGTAGTGTTTATCCCTGGTTAAAAACAGTTCTATCTAATTTGGTTGGGTTGATTCTGTGTTCAGTTTTAAGGACTTCTATGATGTGGACCCACAGAAGTTTCAGAACAAGACCAATGGTATCACACCTCGTCGCTGGCTTGTCATGTGTAACCCTGGACTGGCTGAGGTTATCGCTGAGGTAAAGAACATTGCTGATAAAAAAAGTTAGCAGTACATGTATGAACAGGTAGGGGGCACTACTGAGAAAACATACAAAAAGTACGATAACCGTAGTAGATTTTAGTCCAAGCCTTTAGAAGCCAGTCAAAAGCTTAGTGTGAGAAACACTGTGCAATTTAAGTCAAAATGTCTTACATTAGAGAATTGGAGAGGACTACATCCGTGACCTGAGCCAGCTGAAGAACCTCTTAAAGTTTGTGGATGATGATGCTTTCATTCGAGACATTGCCAAAGTCAAACAGGTGAGACAAAAAATATCCCACAATCAAAGTGAAATTTAGTGCATATTCGACATAAACATGATTGCCATCACATGATATATTGCTTTGTCTTTTTCAGGAGAATAAGATGAAATTTGCGGCGCATCTAGAGGAACAATACAAGGTGAAGATTAACCCAAACTCCATGTTTGATGTTCAAGTGAAGAGGATCCATGAATACAAAAGACAGCTGATGAACTGTCTGCACATAATCACTCTCTACAACCGTAAGTCAATAATAATTCAGGTTTCTCTTGAAACAGCTAAATATTTTTCCAGCTTTACAAGCTTCCTATTTAATGGTGAAACCAAGTCATGCATATCTAGCATGCTACTGGAAAGTTTGGAACATTTATTTCATAACTTTTCATTTAATATTTTTATTTCAGTAGGAAGTATACAGTGTGTACTGTGCCGTATGCACTAAACAGCAAACTATTATTCCTTTCCAAAGATAGTCTACTTTAACTTTACGATTTTGTGTGATCAGGCATCAAGAAGGAGCCCAACAAGGCCTGGACTCCTAGGACCATTATGATTGGAGGAAAGGTAAGACTGATTGCTTCACTGACCAATCTGTTCTACTTAAGTTTGAATGCTAATTGGCTAAATCATGCATCTTCAAGGCCGCTCCTGGGTATCACACAGCTAAGATGATCATCAAATTGATCACAGCAATTGGAGAAGTGGTAAATAATGATAGTGTGGTGGGAGATCGTCTGAAAGTCATCTTCCTGGAGAACTACAGGGTTACACTGGCTGAGAAAGGTAGGATGCAAACTTACTGACAGATTTTATCATTGGATCAGCTTCCTGTCTTATTAATTCATTCACACGTCTCACTCTGCTTGCTTCTTTCTCTCTTTTTCAGTCATCCCTGCAGCTGACCTGTCCGAGCAGATCTCCACAGCAGGAACAGAAGCTTCTGGAACAGGCAACATGAAGTTCATGCTGAATGGAGCCCTGACCATCGGCACCATGGATGGGGCTAACGTGGAGATGGCTGAAGAGGCGGGAGAAGAGAACCTCTTCATCTTTGGCATGAGAGTGAAGGATGTTGAAGCTTTGGATAAGAAAGGGTGACAGCAACTTCAATCAACGATTTACTGAATAGCATTTTTAGATGTTTGTTTTAGTGCATTCATTTTTTCATGTTCATGAAAGTTTTTTATTCATCTATTTAAACTGAGTAATAAAATTCAAATGTTCTCAGTTTTACTGTACTGAAGGAAAGGTTGCAAATGAGGGTATCAGATACAGTTCTGCTTGACTTAGTTGAAGTTGGTTTGTTTCCAGATATGATGCCATGGAGTATTATAACCACATTCCAGAACTAAAGCAAGTCATGGATCAGATCTCTGGAGGATTCTTCAGCCCTGGAGAACCTGATCAGTTTAAAGACATTGTTAAGATGCTGATGCACCATGACAGGTAAGAAAAGCAAAAACAACAAACAAAAAATCCTAGTGCTATGTCTTTTTTTTTTGGATATCGCTGTCCTTTTTAATTCCCTTTCTCACATAGCCACAGTTTAACACTGATCATATAAATGATTAATTATTTTGATTGTCTGGTGTGATTGCAGGTTCAAGGTGTTTGCTGACTATGAAGACTACATTAAATGTCAGGAGAAAGTCAGTGCCCTGTATAAGGTTTGTATTACAAAAAAACATGAAATGTTTCAGCGTATTTCATTAAGAGTTTCTAGCCAGAGCCTTTAGTTTACATCACAGCCTGGTTTAACTTTTATTTGCCACATACTTGGAAGGACATTTTCATTCTAGAGAGCATTTTATTAGACAAAAATACATTTGTACAAAAGTTTGGGGTCAGTAATATGTATTGTTTTTGAAAGAAATCTATTAAAAAACATTCTGAAAAAATGCATCACAAATTCAACAAAAATATTAAGAAGCACTGTTTTTAACAGTTGATAATAATACATGTTGCTTGAAACCCATATCAGCATATTAGAATGATTTGTGAAGGATCATGTGACACTGAAGACTGCAGGCTGTTGAAAATTCAGCTTTGCCATCACATGAACAAATTATGTTGTAAAACATATTAGAACTGAAAACAGTTATTTAAAATGGTAATAACATAATAATATGACCATTTGTAGTGTATTTTTGATCAAATAAATGCAGCCTAGGTGAACACAGCATACTTTCTTCAGAAACATTAAAAAAAACTTACAGACCCCGAACTTTTGATCGGTAGTGTATGCAAACAAGATGAGTGATTAATATTTTTAGTCCATTTTGCCTGAAGAAGACTGTACATTTTAATGTGTATATGTGAGATCATTTGAAAGCTAAATAAATAAGCTTTCCACTGATGTATGGTTTATTAGGATAGGATTTGGCCGAGATACAACTATTTGAAAATCTTGATTCTGAGGGTGCAAAAAAATTGAAATATTGAGAAAATAGCCTTTAAAGTTGTCCAAATGAAGTTCTTAGCAATGCATATTACTAATCAAAAATTAAGTTTGGATATATTTATGGTAGGAAATTTACAAAATATCTTCATGGAACATGATCTTTACTTAATATCCTAATGATTTTTGGCCATTGCTACAAATATACCTGTGATACTTATGACTGGTTTTGTGGTCCAGGGTCACATTTGTTAAAAAGAAAAAAATGTAATTAGGAATAGACACCAAGTTAAAAAAAAAAAACAAGTTTTGGGGCTTTAAATTCAAGATGAATGTTCCATCAGTGACAGAACACAAGTTTATTTGGAAATATGTCATATAATTCACTTCTAATTTAATGTAATGCTTTAAAGAGCTTTAACACAAAACCAAAAAAAAAAAACAGTGCAGGAACTGACTCGAAATGTTGTTCCTTTTCCTCATTCTCAAACAGAATACTAAAGAATGGACCAAGATGGTCATCCACAACATTGCTGGTTGTGGCAAATTCTCCAGCGACCGCACCATCGCCCAGTACGCCCGTGAGATCTGGGGCATGGAGCCTAGTCTGGAGAAGATCGCAGCACCAGACGACCCCCGCTAAGTCGTTCCACAATATCCAAATCTTCCATTTGTTGTAGCTGTTCTCACATTCAATTTATTTACCATTGTGACAATGTATAAAGGTGATTTTAACGTTGACATGTCATAGGAGATGTTTCTCCATCTTGCCATCAGACAGCCAGAATACCTCACAACTTCTCTGCATCCCTGCTCCAGTGACGAGCTGTCAGCGCATCTAGATTTGTGGCATGTTAATATACAGTATATGTTGGTGTAAGAATGTTTGTTTTTTCTGTGAAATATTATGAAATGATATGATGTATTTGTCTATCCATGCCAGCAGAACAGCACAGCCTCATCCTGGAGAACCGAACATACACTGTGAGGGCAAAGTATAGCAAAAACGTTTATTTTGCCACATATCACAGCATGATGATGACTGTTAATGGAAACTATTTCAGAAACCACAATTTTTTCTTTTTTTGTGTGTTGTGGAAAAATGTTTGAATTTTGAATCACATACTCTATTTTAGTGTCGACAAGCAGTTATTACGTGAAGAGTTTAGGCTTTAATGAGTTCAAATATGCTACAATAACAGTCATAACCAATATAAAATACCTGTCTGTCTCATGTTCTGACTTCTTAAAACGACCTGCCTTAACCATACAAGTGTTGTTTGTGTATGTTTAGGTCTAAATCTCTGCCTGTCTTTCATTGGCCTGTTGATGCTCATGACTTGTTCTTTCACCCGCAGAGCTTCTCACTTTAGCACTTTAGGCATGATCTGTCAATTTTGTCCTCATCAAGTGTTGTACTGTAATTTTTTCCACATATACTGTTGTAACTCTGGTTTTCACACCACACAAAATAAGACCTGCAGGAATGATGGGGCCCTGCAGAAAACATTGCTTGAATCCAGTGAGGTAGCAAAACTAATATAGCACTGAAGTGTGATTCTCTGTATACTGGCCAGGCTGCGTTCAAGACCCTGAAATGTATTTACTCTGATATATTGTGATAGACTTATATATTTAGAATAGGAACGAATGTATGGTGCAGTGCTTTTGGAATTGCAAATATGCAATTAAACTAGGCATAAATTGCTGGTTTAGTGATAATGGATGGTGGTTTATTTATGTCACCCCTACATGGACTTGCAACCTAACCTGCTACTTATTTAGTTAGCAGCTCCAGCCGCCACCGTCCCCTCCAGTGATCTTGTCAGGTTTTTTTCTCTCTGAATGTTTTGCCCTTATTGTGGGTGACAACACACACCAAACAGTCCTGCTGATGCCCTTGAAGAGTGACAAAATGAAATAAAGTGATTAAGAGTAATTGATTGCTGTTTCTGCTTTTTGCAAGTATTATGTTGGTCTTACTATCTTTCAAAAGTTTGCATTTTAAAACAAAAAATGTTTTTGAAAGAAGATTCTTCATTCCTCCTTTAGAAATCATTCTAATAATATGACTATTTGGTGCTCAAGAAACATTATTTTTAAAATAGAAAACATGATTTTGTTCAGAATTCTTTGTTGAATAGAATGTTCAGAACAGATTTAACAATGTTAAAATCTTTACTCCTACTTTTTAAAATTTATTGCATCTTTGCTGAATAAAAGAATTTATTTTTAAAAATTATATATACTTATATATGTGACCCAGGACCACAAAACCAGTCATAAGTAACACGGGTATATTTGTAGCAATAGCCAACAATACATTGTATGGGTCAAAATGATAGATTTTTCTTTTATGCCAAAAAACATTATGATATTATGTAAAGATCATGTTCCATGAATATAATTTGTAAATGTCCTACCGTAAATATATCAAAACTTAATTTTTGATTAGTAATATGCATAGCTAAGAACTGCATTCGGACAACTTTAAAGGCGATTTTTCAATATTTCGATTTTTTTGCACCCTCAGATTCCAGATTTTCATATAGTTGTATCTTGGCCGAATATTGTCCGATCCTAACAAACCATACATCAATGGAAAGCTTATTTATTCAGCTTACAGATGATCTATAAATCTCAATTTTAAAAAATTGACCCTTATGACTGGTTTTGTGGTCCAGGGTCACATAAATTTAAAATATGCTAAATGTAACGGAGATATGTACTGTAATTAGTTTGAATTTTAGTCACATTTTATCTAATATATACAGTAATGAAATTATTTATTTTTTTATACTAATATTTTCCACGAAGTCTATCATTTATTGAGGTCAACGACTGAAAGTTTTACATGTATTGTAACCAGTTAGGCCTTGTAATCACATTTTATCTTCTCTACATTAGTTCTGAAATGAACTAGTCATTCATTTAATATGAGGTAAACAACTAAATGTTTTATTAATATACAATAATTTGAAAAAAATGCATAAAATTGTTTATCTGAAGGACTTTGTTGTCACTACACATGAATGCTGCTGGAGAAAATTTTAAGTAATTTAAGTGACTCCCCAAGACGTTGGATGGCGCTATTGACCTCCAAACACGTCAAGTTCAGCCGTTCACGTTTTTGAGGAAGGGAACAGTTATTGAATTAACCCCCCTCCCCCCAGCGATGCATCGGTACAC
Organism: Tor tambroides; assembly: GCA_021397915.2. Lineage (NCBI taxonomy): Eukaryota > Metazoa > Chordata > Actinopteri > Cypriniformes > Cyprinidae > Tor > Tor tambroides. The sequence goes on from JAFVLL020021839.1 coordinate 66,051, forward strand.
GGACACCTTCCTCTTTCGCATGCTGAAGGTCTGTGCGCTCGGACTGAAGGCATCCGTGCGGGAGGAGAGGCTGTGAGATGCTCTTGCCGGGTGAACTGTGACGCACCACTCAGGAACTGGCAGACAGCTGTGAAAGATTACGTCGGCATTGCTTCACCGAAGGACTTTAAAAATCCAGATCACAAGACTCGACGCCTCCGTAAAGTCCAGAACTAACTAATAGCGACCAAGACCTGAAGACCCACAGTGGTATGTATCAAACTTTTTTTGCTCAGATCTAGCCAACTGAGTCAATTGGACTGATCGAATCATTCAAAAGAACGAATTAGCTTCGATTGAAGAGTCGCGTGACAGATAGCTAGTTAAATGACAGCTGTGTTGTTTAGATGTGGTAAAACACCCAAAGGGAAAAGTTTTATCAGCTACTTCGAGTGATCAAACAGAGGACATCAATAACTAGGTCACTTTATTGCTCTAGCGCTGCAATAATTGACAATCTATCTGATGACTTTAAAATTGGTCAATAAAATCAGTATTGTTTTGCTTTACTTAGAAGCCTTCATACGATGATGTTGTGTTTTTGGAAATAGTTTGTGTAATATTATAGGCTATTAGTTGGTGTGTAAAATGTTAGCGGAGCAAGATAAAGGATGTGGTGGAGTTTGAAACCTGAGTGAGTTTTACTATCATCATTTCAGAGAAGCCTAGTTGAAAGGTGGGTGACCGATGCCCCATTTTTCTGTAGGTTGGAAACCGGTTCTTATGAATTTCCTGCACTACTTACTCGACCTATAGGCTACTAATACTTACACCGCCATTGGCTCTGCAGTGTAGAGCGATTCACGAACAAATGATTCATCTGCCGGTTTTTAGGGAGTCAAAACATACAACGCGACTAACGCATTCCGATTCTTGAATGAATGACTCGTATGAGCCGATTCTTTTTAGTGAATCAGAAACACACCGCGCGAGCAGCGTAGGCCGATTCCTGAACTCTAGACTCGTATGAATCACTTCTTCTTAGCTTCTTAATAACATTCAGCGTGACCAGTGTAATCACTAAAAAATCTCGATAAACACACCATTTACTGGAATTGTGTCATGTTTATTAGTGATTTGTCATCTGCTCTGCTCGAACGATGTCATAATTTCGCAACAGACTGCTGAGGACGATAAGTGGACGAAGAATAACGTGTTTTTTTAACTCCCCCTCAGTCCACTATGACCTTATGTTCTCTCCGCTCTGACAGAGGTGACGATGGACAACGGAGGCTTTTGCAACGATAATTATCAGAGTGGAAGCAGTGATGATGAGCTGGTGGATATTTCAGATGTTACAGTGGACTTCAGTGAGGATGTCCCGCCTCTGGACCGAGATTACAGCGCAGGTAACACGCACGCGCTACAAAACATGATACTAACCTCTTATTTAAGACACACTGTACTACTACTTTTTTTTTTTTTTTTTTTTTTTTTTGTAGCTTTTATCAAAGAACTTTATGCTTTTGCAAGATTAACTGGTTTGTTTTGGTGTTTAGGTTTTGTTTTACAAGCAGTATTTGATAAAGCTATTAGATAAAGCATAGACTACAGTTTGAATGGAGTATCACACATTTGTTTTGTAAAACATCTAGGTGTCAGTCTGGTGGGATCAGATCACTCTGTTCTCTGCACAGATACTGATGATGCTGTGTGTGAAGTCACTGACAGACTATTATACCAGGAAGTTCCTCTTTCATGTCTGCTTCACAATCTACACCTTCTTCCTCATTTCAATCTTCCTTCTTTTCTTTTTTACCTTAACCTTGTGAAGCCTGATTTATGAAATAATAGTCAGAGAGTCTAGTTTTTTTTTAAACTCTTAAAAAAAAATCTAAATAAAAAAGTTTGCATGTTGTTTTTTACTGAGTGTCATATTTGATGCAACAGGTTTTTATAGTTCATATAGTATGATATAGTGAGAATATAGTGCTAAAGGAATAAAAAAAAAAAAAAAAACTGAGCAAAAAATATGCAATTTGGTGCAGTTGCTGATATTTATATGGCCAAAAAGACAAAATTATGATAGCTTGTAATGTAACTCAGTGAGATCTTTATAGCAGTGTAGAAGAAGTGTAGCATAAAATGCATGTAAATTTCCCAATAATATGGCGTAGTAAGATGATATTTAAATGCTTAAGTTACCAAAGCTCATTTTTATTGTTGGTTTCAAAACATAACGTAGTGCAATACAATGATGATCAAACGATATACAAATAAACACTCCTCCATAAACTTTTGTATCATTTTTGATGCTCATATTTTTAACACTTTTTTTCTAAAAAAAAAAAAAAAAAAAAATTATGGAAAAACAGGTAATCTATAAATATAAGGTGATAAAAAAAAGAGATAATTTGACTTTTTATCTCACAATTCATACATTTTCTTGCAATTCTAAGAATTAATTCAGAATCCAAAAATAACTCTGAATTGCAAGAAAGTATGAATTGTGAGATAAGTCAGTATAAACTTTTTGTTTACATCTCACAATTCTCAGGTTTTTTTTCTCTCAAAGTTTTATGACTTGCAGATTCCCTTTATTATTTTTTTTATCCCATGGTGGAAACTGCTAAGTGTTCATTTTGAAATTGTCCATTTTGAAACATTATAAAAGTTATTTAAAATTTATATACAGATGTCAGTGTAGGTTTCACACGTGTAGGTTTCACACGTTTCAAAAAGACACGTGTGCCACAGCCTGAAGTGGAACATATTTGTATTTGTATTTAAGGACTTTTACATGCTAAAAAAAATGTTTTGCAGAGAAACTTTCCTGGTGTACACAGTCTACTACATGTTTTCTGTCTGTCTTTTCCCCTCGGAGCTCCGGCCTTGATGTATGGTGTTCCAAGGAACTTAAATGAGCACCATAGTATTACCATGGTTGTTTATGGTGTAATTTTCTTTTATGTGTGCATGTGTTTGAATGAAGTTCAGCATGAAAACCCTTTGTTCTTCCAATGTTTGAGCAAACAATGGCAAAATACTAATAAATTGTGTGTGTGCCTAGGGCAACATTATGCACTGTGTGTGTTTCAGCTTTGTATTCAGTGATGCACAGAGAGATAAAGAGAAAATAAAGTGAGGGAGGAGGGGAGAGATCAGTGACAAGTATTTTGGAGAGTCTAGCTCATGGAGACAGAACTGTGTGCCCTCAATTCTGTCTGAGGTTTACAGCAAGCATGATATGATTAGACTGATAAATGTACGAGACAGTCATGAGTCACTTTCCCAGGCAGGAAATGTAGTTACAGCCTTCGTGTGCGTTTTACCACTTTTTGAAGTATGATACTTGTCAGAACAAGTCACATGATCCTTTGCTCGGTATTCATTGGAATTATGTCAGCACAGTTATACTTTAAAGACACCAGCAACGTTTGCATAAGGTCATTTCTTAAGAATGATGAAGAACAATGAAAGTTCATTTTAGGTTGTGCTGCTGTTTTCATGGTAAATGTCTATTCTCTTTCCTTCTCTTACTCCGTCTTTACTCTTTCTATTAATTTGGTTTTATTTTTCCTTAACTGGATCATAAGTAAAAGACCCAACATTTGAGACCAAAGTGAAATGAATGAGACTATAAAGAGCAGAATAATAATAAAAGCACACAGACTTGTTTTACAGAGCTGCTGGTTCCTCTTAAACCCCCATGCTTTAAACATCTTTTCCTCCTTATTGTTTTTCCACTAAGTTAAAGTACATCAGACTCAACTAACGGTTTATGGGTCAAAGTCCACACTGTTCCTTTAACCTTATTTTCCCATAGATCTATTTTGAGTGCTAAAATTTCCTGTTAACCCTCTTCAGCCTATTTGAATATGATTTAGACATTCAAACATTAAAAAAGACAGCCAAAAATGCAAGTGTAAGATTAAAAAAAGAAAAAGAAAAACAAAGCTTTGCTGTGGAATGGCAAACATTTTGATTACAACACGAGTGCCTAATGTTTCAGCGCCTAATTACAATTTAGGATGACTCTTGCGCCTGTAATTAAGCACTGAAGAAGATTCTGTTGAGAGTGAAATGTTTGCTGGCCTTTTTTGCAAATTTTTGCCTTGTGCTGTGCTGTCAGAGGCCTTGTTTCAAGTTGAACCTGGATCTTTGAATTTGTATCACATTTTAGAACCAGTCTGAAGGCCTGGTGTCTTTTTGTGTTAGACCAGCTAAACCTGTTTGATCTGAAACATTTGACGTGTGTTTCAATTCACTTAATCATCAGTACAAATTCTTTGTGTGTATTAGGGCTGGGCGGTATATCGAGTTTGTACGATATATAGATATATTTTTTATAATCGTATAATGGTATGATGAGGCAATTCATATCGATATTCCTTAGTTTCATACGAGCGCATCTGAAAAATAAACATAATTATTTAAAATAGCTTGTATGATATAGTTAATGTGTAGTTTAAAGCGGTTTGCCCCATGTGCTGACAGATAGGCTGTTTAATGCATTTGAGATGTGGAGTTTTCCTCAGTGCATAACTTACATTTCACAGGTATATATTCCATCTGTAAATGTTTGGAGGTCATAGAAAGATTTTCATTTTGATGTCAGGAGTTCATGAGCCTTCTGCACGCCGTTCTCCACTAAACTTAACAGACGTCAGTAAAGGAGGCGGCGCCACACAGACAGAGCACAAAAGAGTAATTTTGACTAAAATATACATTTTGCCAAAATATTTGTTGTTGAACAATAAATGTGCCATGTGTAAAATTTTAAACCTACAAGTAAGTGTATTTTTATGATAGCACTAACTATAAAGTGACTGTAATAGGGATAACACCTACAATTAATACAATTAGTCTGTGCTTTTGGTTTTATTTGTTAATTTTTAGTTTAGTGAATTTAACTTCTGCTTCAAAAAGTGTTATGTTTATTAATAGATTGTAGTGTTACAATGCTATAATGTTATGTGATTTTAACCCTTTTTTGCACATAATGTATAACGTATCCTACATGGTTACATAATATTCACTGTTTTTGTTTACATGGCCTTTAATATATATTTTGTTTGTTGAACAACACTGGGCAGGATGTGTGTGTTTTTTTTTTTTTGTTTGTTTGTTTTTTTGTTTTTAAGGGGTGGTTGATTGCGATTTCACTTTTTTAATGTTAGTTAGTGTGTAATGTTGCTGTTTGAGCATAAACAATATCTGCAAAGTTACGAAGCTGAAAAGTCTAATGCAAATCGGAGAGATATCACGTTTTTTAAAATTCTGCAGTTTAATACAAAAACAATATAAGGGACTACAACATGCCATTTCCCGGTCAGATATTAGCCATTGACTCAGATAAACCCTGCATTTCTGGAACATAAGGAAGGGCGAGGCCATGCTATTGCTGCTTTAGGGTGATAAAGAGAAAACTAGGCACGAAAAATCTATTCATATATGAATCACATTCTGTTCTATCGATTCTGTCGATCATGCTTCAAAATCATTAAAAGCAGTGGTTCTTAATACTGCATCTCTCTCTCTCTCCTCTCTCTCTCTCATTCAGACTTACGGATCAGCTCACCAAACGTTCCACCTATATACTTATTTTCACAGCTATGAGAAGTATATGGACGCTGGCAGCGGTTGCTGCTGTATTAAAGCTAAATCAGGATAAACCTTATATTAAAAGCCACTGAAGCAGAACACTTACAAAACAACAGCGATCTAAAAGTAAGAACCAAAAAACATAAAATAAAAGTCATGGTTGCACAGGTTCTGCGATCCTTTCACTAATATCCTCTGCGTTCTCATTCGCTCAAATTGATAAGCAACATAATACGCCATTGTTTACAATACAACCGGAGCACATGCTGCTGAGCTTACAGGGGTGGGACGCTCAGATGCGTAGAGGCGAAGCTTAGCCAATCACAACACACTGGACCAGCTAACCAATCAGAGCCCATCATTTATTTGAGGGAGGGGCTCTACAAAACCAGAAATAATCTGGGCGTCAGAGAAGGGACAGAGAGGTGTGGAATAGAGGTAAATTATGTGAAAAAAATGCGTTTTTCAAAAAACTAAGCATGAACATATGTTTGACTGCACCCCATAAACACAGTCAAGCCTAGAAAAAAAGCAGTCAACCACCCCTTTAAATAAATACAGATTTTTTTTTTTATCCAAATATCATATATATATTAAATGAGATATATGTGTATATAATTGCAATTCAGCCAAAAAATACCGATATGATTTTTTTTTTTTTTTTTTGGCCATATCACCCCGCCCTCTGTAAACATACTTGGCAATAAAGCTCATTCTGTTATGACCGTGGCCAAAGTAACTTGTCTAGTTATCAATTCCTGTCTAGTCCGATCGCATAGTATTGACCCTAAATGTAGCTAAATGTTCAATTACTTAAATCCTAGTTCTTCTTGGAATAAAGGATTTTGTGTTTTGAAGGTTAGTCATTGTTTCTGAGTAAACATGCCAGAAGTAAAATAAAAGTACTTTATGTATTGTGTAAACACATGTAACATTCACTGTGTATCCTGTTCTAATTGGCTTGTATTTTGACTTTGACTTCATGCAGTGTTATTTGTGGTCGGCGTTTGAGGTCAACTTCAGCCCTTTTCTTTTTATTGAGTCTGTCTGGCTCTGTCAAAGTGCATTACTTTGGACCTGCCAGTGATATCACACATGCTAGCAGCTCTGACTGACAATGCATTAGTGAACTGATTGTTATCTGTAATTCCTCTCAGACCACAATGGGAATTGTCCATGATTAATTGCCATTTTATTTGCATTCTATTTGCACAATAGAAAAATGGCATAGGCATGCACTGCTGCACTGAGTGTCTGCTGGTTTCCCATGAGAATTTGTTGTGTTTTGTCCCTGTAGCCCACTGTAAAGCAGAATGGAGGCCAAACAACAGTCCCAAGCTTATGGATCTACTGGATGACACCGTTCCTGGCATTGGCACCTACGAGGACTTCAACACCATCGACTGGGTTAGGGAGAAGTCTAAAGACCGAGATCGTCATAGAGAGGTGAGCGGGAATGAAACTGCTTATGAAACCTCACCCTTCAGTTCCTGCTTTAACACCTCATCTTTCTTTCAGATTACCAATAAGAGTAAGCAGTCCACAGTAGCCTTGCTCTTCAGAATCAGTGATGCCTTTTCTGGATGGCTTCTCATGCTTCTCATTGGACTCATGTCAGGTCAGCCCACTTCCTGTTTACTTTCCTACATCAAGTTTTTTTCCTACTATATATCACCTGCTTAATGGCCCCTGCTGAATACTTTTTAAATTTTACAGCACTTACTGTGTTCTATCATTAAGGTATAGGAACCCATTTCTGCCATATAAGGAAAAAATTCTTTGGTAAATCATAATTATGACAAAAAAGTTGAAGTTATGAGAGGAAAAGTAATTAACAATTTTGTTGACTTTGTATTGCAAAAAATGTATTTTTTAGATTTTATTTATCATATAATTATGACATACTGTGTCATCATTTTGACTTTTTATCTCATAATTATGACTTTCATAATGGATTTCTGAAAGCATTTTTTTTTCTCATGTAGGAAATAAGCTTTCATAGCATATTTCTGTCATTTAAGGATAAAGCATGCTTTGGTAAACCATAATTATAACAGAAATGTTGTATGTATGAAATACTAAGTCATAGTAATAAGATAATTCAGTTATGATCAACATTTTGACTGTCAATAATACATTTTTTATACAATTTGTCACATAATTATGACTTAGTATCTCAGAATTTTGACTTGTGTGTGCCATAATTACGACTTTTTATGACTTTAATAATTATGATTTACCAAAGCGTGTGTCTCTGTGTGTGTGTGTGTGTGTGTGTGTGTGTGTCAGGAATGGGCTTCCATATAAAGAAAATTAGCGAGCAGCAGTATTACTCTTGCTCATAAGTGCACAACTCATCACAAGTATTTGTGACATAGGGAGAGCAATGATACCTCAAATGTTGACAAGAGATGTGCTATCACTTTTCTTCACTGTCAGACCTAAGATTTTAGCCTAATTGACAGCATAAAAATTGGGGAAAAATAATCCATAAACTTGCATTGAAGAAGGTACTAGGATCATATCTAGAATATTGTAGAAACTTGAGGATGAGCTTGTTTGACTTGGGCCAATAATGTGCTAAAACTGCACTGTAGAAACCACATAGCAATGATTTGGCAAACTCCCCAAATATCCCAGCGTTATGGTGGCAAGTCTGCATTAGCAAACACCGCTCACATTCTCTGTAGAAAATGTAAAAAGTAGTGATAATTCATTATTGTGTGAAAAATATGTTCATGTGATGTGAATTGAAGGTCTTTTGTGTCCCATGTCTCCCAGGGGCCTTGGCTGGAGGTATAGACATTGCTGCCCATTGGATGACAGACCTTAAAGAGGGCGTGTGTCTGAACGGGTTCTGGTTTAATCATGAGCACTGCTGCTGGGCTTCCAACGAGACCACTTTCCAGGAAAGAGACAAGTGTCCTCAGTGGAAAAGCTGGGCAGAACTCATGGTTGGAGTCAGTGAGGTGGGTTCTGTATTTGTCCCAGACAGGCGCATTGTGTGACCGAGATCCATGTTACCAGTGCGAGAGTACAATACCAGGAGGAGAATATTACATCTGTAATCATTTCATCATTATGTTGTGGTATACTGCTTTGGATCAGATTTTCCATTCATTTTTCCAGTGACATTAGAGAGCGCAAACATTCGTGGCTCTTGTTTTCATAAAATATCCCATTGTTACTGACATGTTGACAGATGAAGGACAGATGTATGTTTCCTTTTCATTTTCTGTCTGATTGTTGTAATAAGTGTTTCCAATTTAGCAGAATCCAAGCTTTACAGGCATGTTTAGAGCAAAGATTTGACAAAGTGTTTTGCGAAGGCTAATGAAATGAGTTCCAGGTGCCTTTCTTCGCTGTGGTTAGAGTCCTTCACTTGTTGATATGTACTACCATTCAGAAGTCTGGGGTCAGTAACATTTTTAAAAATGTTTTTAAAAAACAAGTCTTTTATGATCAACAATGATGAATTTATTTGAAGAAATATATTAACAATTGAATATTGAAATATTGTTACAAATTAAAATGACTGATTGATTTTAATGTTTTAAAATGTAATGTATCACTGATTTAAAAACTCCAGTCTTTAGTGTCACAAGATCTGCTGATTTGGTACTCAAGAAACATTTAATCTTTTTAATATTGAAGACAATCTCGTGGAAACAGTGATACTTTTTTTTCCAGAGTTTATTTGAAATAAAAATAATTTCTAACATCCCCTAATTTCTAATCCCAAATTTCTGAATGGTAGTGTATATCACCCCCTTGTGGTATGAAGACAAAGCTACAATATTGTTATTGAAGAAATGACAGTAAAACATGCATTTTAATCTTAGATTTAATTCTATTTTTGCTTTTGTTAAAAAAAAAAGAAAAAAAAAAAGGTAGCGTATGTTCTTTGAATTTAAACATTTATTCTCATCTGAATTTAGATCATTTTTAGGATACTATCTCTTGAGTTTTGAGGCATTATTTTAAAGACTCTTAAACCAACACATCGACGAGGGAGGTTCAAGCCTTAATAAGGATATATGACTCCTCAAATCTTCCAGTATTCATTTCTTTATTATTTTTAGACTCAAAATTATAAAACTTTAGAATGTGAGTAAATAGTATGTAGCATGTAAAAATAATTGTGGCCTAACTATGAATATGTCCTGTAGGGGGTGACGGTGTATAAGATGCTTTTGTTTCACTTGTATTCTGTTGTGTGTTCTGCAGGGGCCCGGATTGTATGTGGTGAATTATTTCATGTATGTGTGCTGGGCTCTTCTCTTCGCCTTCCTCGCAGTGATTCTGGTGAGAGCCTTTGCCCCTTATGCCTGCGGTTCAGGAATACCAGAGGTGAGACGCTCACACACACTATATATGTAATATATCTCTCCACTCATTCAAGCTCTTGTCCCAGCAAACCACTCATTGTAGAGCTTTTCTCCAGTCGTACAATCACATTGTCTCTTCAGCTTCACTTTAAATGTGATTTAAAAAACACCCCACTGTTAAGCGCACAGTAGTGAGTCAGACTTTAATAGCCGTTTTATACCTTAAAATCTTTTTTTTTTAGTTTTCCATTTAAAACTGTCTGAGTAAAGTGAGACAAGCAGTTGGATACAGATTATATCTGTTTATTATAGTTTTCGACAGTTCTCCGATTTTCTGTACTGTTTTCAGATGTTCAAAATGTTTTCAGATGTTCAACCACAATTGCTTCTGCTCTCTAACCTTGGCAGAAAGAACAACGAAGGGCTTTCTGACATAAGTCACACTGTCTGTCTGACAAAACCCCATGTTAGATTATTGTAGTTGTACTACTGATTTAAATTCATGTGGAGGAGTTGTCAGAGGAGATTTAAGGACATTTTTAATGGCTGTTTTTAAAGCGATCCATTAAGACATGTTCGTATGCCAAGAAAAACTGCTTAAGTGAATAAAAACCGTTCTTCAACTTATGGTCTGGAAAATGGCCAGTTTTTGAATCATTTTGAATCCTGAATAACCAATCCTGAATTCTTGCAGATTAAGACCATCCTGAGTGGCTTTATAATTCGGGGTTACCTAGGGAAGTGGACTTTGATCATCAAGACCATCACACTGGTGCTGGCCGTCTCGTCCGGTCTCAGTCTGGGGAAGGAGGGTCCGCTGGTTCACGTAGCCTGCTGCTGCGCAAACATCCTATGCCATTTCTTCACCAAATACCGTCGAAATGAGGCCAAGAGACGAGAGGTGAGTGGAACTGGGGCGGGAGATAAGGAGAGGAGGAATGGAGTGATGGAGAGATAAGGGAGAGGGGAGTGTGGGATAGACTGATGGAAAAGTAACAAAGTATTTTGTGTCTTGGATCGAAACTTGTAATGTAATACATTGATATAAGCCTCTTGGCTTGGTCTCTGTTAACTGATGTGCTGGAAGTTGCCAGTGCCAATTTGGTAATAGAAATAGCGAACAGACGAGATTTTTTCTAGACTGTCTAGGCTGGTTGTATAATTTGTTGTTCATGAATTTAGTAGGGTGAATATGCTCTTTATTGTGCATTTTAGTCAGGAAATAAGAATGCAATAGAGTGAGTAAAAAAAAAAAAAAAAAAAAAAAAAAATATATATATATATATATATATAAATAAATAAATTTTGTGTGTGTGTATCAGGTGTTGTCTGCAGCCTCTGCAGTGGGAGTGTCTGTAGCATTTGGTGCTCCTATTGGAGGAGTGCTTTTCAGTCTGGAAGAGGTAAGCATTTTATATTTCAGCAGTCGTTCCATTAACAAAGAGATATATATTACTGATTTGTGTTTCTGATTTGTTTTTCTTTTGGAGGGGTTATTATGCAATCAGCCAAATAAACCAGTATAAACCCAGATTGCTTTTTGAGTGGTTGATTTTATAAACATGACCAGCTGAAAGACTCTGTGATTCAATGTGCATACATGTCGTGATGATGTAATTTTATTATAAACAAAACAAAAATTAATATTATAAAAACAAAACTGCTTTACTTCTCTTTATAAATTGATAAATAAATAAAAGCCTTTTAATTATGAATGCAGCATGGTTATAATTCTCTGAAATAACTTTATTCCCCTCAAAGATTTTTATTTTTAATTTTTAAAAATTTTTTTTATAAATGTTTATCATATTATTCTTATTCTTATTATTATTATTGTCCTTTGACTTTCTGGATGTATTGTATTTTTTATGTATTTTTGAAAGACAAAAAATGAGTCACCATTAACTCAAAAATTCACATATACATTACTGTTCAAATGTTTGGGGTAGGTAAGATATTTTATTTTATTTTTTTAAATGTTTGTGAAAATTCTTTTTATGCTTACCAAGACTGCATTTATTTTGGTCAGAAATATTGTTAAATATTATTACAATTAAAACTAATTGTTTTCTATTTTAATATAGTTTAAAACAGGGATACTCAAATCTGGCTCACGAGATCCACTTTCCTGCAGAGTTTAGCTCTAACCCTAATCAAACACACTTGAGCATGCTAATCAATGTCTTCAGGATCATTAGAAAATCACAGGTAGGTGAGTTTGATTAGGGTTGGAGCTAAACTCTGCAGGAAAGTGGATCTCGCGAGCCAGATTTGAGTATCACTGGTTTAAAACATAGTCTCCAGTGTCACATGAACCTTTAGAGATTGTTTTAACATGCAGACAAGAAACATTGGTTACACTTAACTTTATTTGTAATGCATTCTAAAGGGTTATTAAAGGCAATAATGCATTATATTTATAATAATGCATTATAGTTATTATATCAATGTGCATTGTAATAAATTATATCTTGTTTTTTTGTTGCGAATTTAAAATGCATAGTGTAACAATGAATTGATAATGTGTTAACTGTGGTTAGAATTGTACATAATTGTACAGTGCATAAGGTGCATTACAAGGCATAATTATATTGTATGATAACTAATGTTATAATGTCTTATATATATATATATATATATATATATATATATATATATATATATATAAAGGCTTTAAGTAAAGTGTTACTGAAACATTTCTTATCGATGTTGAAAGCAGTTATGATGCTTAATATTTTTGTGGAAACTGTTATGCTGCTTTTCAGGATTCTTTGATGAATAGAAAATTCACTAGGATAGCATTATTTCTTCAGTGTCACTTTTAATTTAATGTGTAATAAACTGAAATAATGTGTACTTTTATAAAATGTGTCCTTGCTGAATAAATGTATTCATTTGTTTCTGACTTTTCACTGACCCCAAACTTTTTTCACAGTAATCTAATGCTGAATCTTACATTGTGAAAACATCTGCTGAATGTTGTTTTACATCTGACAGTGACCATATTTCTCATGCATTTCTTTTTCAGGTCAGCTACTACTTCCCTCTGAAGACACTGTGGCGTTCGTTCTTCGCTGCTCTGGTCGCTGCATTCACCCTTCGCTCCATTAATCCCTTCGGCAACAGCCGATTGGTCCTTTTCTATGTGGAGTTCCACACTCCCTGGCATCTTCTGGAACTCATACCTTTTGTGCTTCTGGGTATCTTCGGTGGCCTCTGGGGGGCTTTCTTTATTCGTGCTAACATTGCCTGGTGCCGTCTCCGAAAGAACACCTGCCTTGGGCACTACCCTGTCCTCGAGGTTGTGGTGGTCACCCTGTTAACAGCGTTGCTAGCTTTCCCAATTGAGTACACCCGGATGAGCAGCAGCGAACTGATCTCAGAGCTGTTTAATGACTGTGGTCTGCTGGACTCATCGAAACTCTGCAGCTACACCAGCAACAGTGGAAGCACATCAGGAAGTTTTAATGCCACTGCCGCTAATGGTCTGGGGGCTCGGCTGGCGGGGACAGGTCTCTATACAGCTATGTGGCAGCTAGCTCTTGCACTGGTCTTAAAGATGGTCTTCACTGTGGTTACGTTTGGCATGAAGGTAAAAGACCCAGATGTATTTTTTGAAGGCAAAACTGATTCAAATATTAGGACAGTTTAGAGTATAAAACCACTAAATGAGTTAATATAATATAATAGTTTAGGTAAGGAAAGGAAAGGAAGGATAGTAACTCTTTAATACCACAGATTTATCATGATACAATTTAATTTTAGAAAGTTTTCTGTTTCTTGCCTTTATCACGTGACAAGAGTTTCCGAGTGGTTTTAGTGTTACATACAACCCAAATTCCGGAAATGTTGGGACATTTTTTTTAAAAATTTGAATAAAATGAAAACGAAAAGACTTTCAAATCACATGAGCCAATATTTTATTCACAATAGAGCATAGAGAACATAAATGTTTAAACTGAGAAATTTTACACTTTTATCCACTAAATGAGCTCATTTCAAATTTGATGCCTGCTACAGGTCTCAATATAGTTGGGACGGGGGCTTGTTTACCATGGTGTAGCATTTCCTCTTCTTTTCAAAACAGTTTGAAGACGTCTGGGCATTGAGGTTATGAGTTTCTGGAGTTTTGGTGTTGGAATTTGGTCCCATTCTTGCCTGAAATAGGTTTCCAGCTGCTGAAGAGTTTGTGGTCGTCTTTGACGTATTTTTTGTTTAATGGTGCACCAAATGTTCTCTATAGGTGAAAGATCTGGACTGCAGGCAGCCTAATTCAGCACCCGGACTCTTCTACTATGAAGCCATGCTGTTGTAATAGCTGCAGTATGTGGTTTTGCATTGTCCTGCTGAAATACACGTCATCTGGAGGGGAGCATATGTTGCTCTAAAACCTTTATATACCTTTCAGCATTCATAGTGCCTTCCAAAACATGCAAGCCGCCGATACCTTATGCACTTATGCACCCCATACCATCAGAGATGCTGGCTTTTGAACTGAATGCTGATGACATGCTGGAAGGTCTCCCTCCTCTTTAGCCCGGAGGACACAGCATCCGTGATTTCCAACAAGAATGTCAAATTTGGACTTGTCTGACCATAGAACACTTTTCCACTTTGAAACAGTCCATTTTAAATGAGCCTTGGCCCACAGGACACGATGGCGCTTCTGGTCCATGTTCACGTATGGCTTCCTTTTTGCATGATTTAGTTGGTTTAGTTGGCATCTGCAGATGGCACGGCGGATTATGTTTACCGACAGTGGTTTCTGGAAGTATTCCTGGGCCCATTTAGTAATGTCAATGACAGAATCATGCCGATGAGTGATGCAGTGTCGTCTGAGGGCTCGAAGACCACGGCATCCAACAAAGGTCTTCGGCCTTGTCCCTTATGCACAGAGATTTCTCCAGTTTCTCTGAATCTTTTGATGATGGTTATGCACTGTAGATGATGAGATTTGCAAAGCTTTTGCAATTTGACGTTGAGGAACGTTGTTTTTAAAGTATTCCACAATCTTTTTACACACTCTTTCACAGATTGGAGAGCCTCTGCCCATCTTTACTTCTGAGAGACTCTGCCTCTCTAAGACATCCCTTTTATAGCTAGACCTGATGTCAATTAACTTAATTAGTTGCTAGATGTTCTCCCAGCTGAATCTTTTCAAAATTTCTTGCTCTTTCAGCCCTTTGTTGCCCCCATGCCAACTTTTTTGAGACCTGTAGCAGGCATCAAATTTGAAATGAGCTCATTTGTGGATAAAAGTGTAAAGTTTCTCCGTTTAAACATTTATGTTCTCTGTTTTATTGTGAATAAAATATTGGCTCATGTGATTTTGAAAGTCTTTCAGTTTTCATTTTATTAAAATTTAAAAAACGTCCCAATATTTCTGGAATTCAGGTTGTACTATTATAGTATTTAAAATATTTTGAATTGGGTTTTATTTATTTTTTTTTCATTTTAATTAATGTGACTTGTCATTTGTAAATATTTCCGTTTAGGTTTATTTTTATTTCATTTTTAGTTATTTTAGTTCAACTTATTTTATTTAATTTAGTTGGCAAGGCAAGATTTCTTAATTTCTTATTATATATATATATATATATATATATACACATGTATATATACATGTATGTATGTATGTATGTATGTATATCTGTTTTGTTTTACTAATATTTTATCTAATATTTTTATTTTATTTCAGCTTTATTTCAATTAGTGAAAACAATCATACTTAATGGTTTTCAATTTTATTAACAATACCAATACTGATATATTCCTCTACATGTATTCCAAACAAATTTGGACTAACAATTACATTGTTGTTGTTGTTGTTGTTATTATTATTATTATATATATATATATATATATATATATATATATATATATATATATATATATATATATATAATTTTTTTATTTTTTTTGGTTCATCCTCTGAGATTGTTTATTTGTTCGTTGCCTTGGGTATCTATTAAGTTGGAAAAGAATATCAAGTGAGCTCTGACATCTCTATCTTTAAATTCTGTCTTGCTCCTTGTTCTTTCTCCAGGTGCCATCTGGTTTGTTCATACCCAGTATGGCAGTGGGGGCCATAGCAGGCCGACTTCTTGGTGTGTGCATGGAGCAGCTGGCCATACGCCACCACGAACGGAGCATTTTCAGAGGCTGGTGCTCTCCAGGGGCAGACTGTATCACGCCGGGCCTGTACGCCATGGTGGGCGCAGCAGCCTGTCTGGGTGAGGGGTGATTCAGCTGCATCTCTGTGAAAATTTCCTGAACATTCATTTTCCAGATTTATTTTTCACTTCACAACCAAATTGTCTTGCGCAGTCTTCCATGCAGAAGCATTTAATGGTGGCTTTCAGGAACGTAGCTTGACCTTGCAGAGTCATTGATTCTGTCGCATTTTTAATGAAGTGTTGTTAGTTTTATAATTTGCATTACAGACTATTTAATCACTATATCTGGCTATAATCTTGCTGCATTGAAAAATTAGCAAGCAAGAGTTGTGTTTTCTTTTTCAATTCTGCTCTAGGTGGTGTGACCCGTATGACTGTCTCTCTGGTGGTCATTATGTTCGAGCTGACGGGAGGTTTAGAGTACATTGTGCCCCTCATGGCTGCCGCCATGACCAGCAAATGGGTTGCGGACGCTCTGGGTCGCGAGAGCATCTATGAGGCTCACATCCGCCTCAATGGTTACCCCTTTCTGGAGGCCAAAGAAGAATTCCGCCACAAGACTCTTGCCACAGATGTGATGCGGCCGCGGCGGATCGACCCACCGCTGTCTGTGCTGACGGAGAGCGGAATGACTGTAGAGGAGGTGGAGAGACTCATCGCAGACACCACCTACAGCGGCTTTCCTGTGGTGATCTCACAGCAGTCTCAGAGATTGGTGGGCCTTGTGTTGAGGAGGGATCTGATCATATCCTTAGGTAAGAGTCTTTTTATTGGTCGCTCCACATTTATGCTGTTTACAAGGTTTTCTCAGTCAAAGAAAACAAGGTGGATATATGTATGAACAAAAGTCACAGTTAAAATGAAGCAGTCAGTCAAGTTTACATTACTTAGTAAACATTTCTACTTATATATATTTAAGTCTCTAGAGACTTATATATTTATATATATAAGTCTCTATAACCACCAAGGCTTCATTTATTCTAAAACTGTAATATTATGAAATTAATTCTGCCTAGTCTTTAGTTTCACATGATCCTTCAGAAATTCATTTGAATATGCTGATTGGCTGCCCAATAAACACGTATTTTTATTAGCAATGTTGAAAACCATTGTGCTGCTTAATAATTTTATGTGGAAACCGTGATACAGTATCTTTCGAAAGTTTGGATTAAGTATGATTCTTTATTTCTAGGCCTTATATTGCTCTTTGTTCTGTAAAAATTGCTTGCAGGTCATTGTGACATCAGTTTGACTGTTAGAGTCGTACAAACCAGCCAACTGACTGATGCAACCGATCACAGTCTCAAAGTTGTTTTTTTTTTTTTTTTTTTTTTTTTTTTTCCTGATATTTAGGGGAGATCAAGTTATGCCTGAGGGTATCTTATTTTCTTGCTACTAAATGTCTCAAGCCAAACCCTTGATTATCAGTCAAAGAGTTGATACCACAGAGATTTTGTCAGCCTGGCGCCTTGTAAGTGCAACTTTGTTTCGTGGATGACTGATTAAAAACTGGTGTACACTGAATCCAAGACGTTTTAGAGCGGCCAGCCAATCAGATTGGAAGCAGTGATTTCAACCAGTTCTTGCCAGTTTTGTGTGCAATATGATGGATTTTGAACGGTCCATGGTTCTGCCACAGAATTTTTGCTAATGAACACTTGTTGTAACTAATGTATTAGAGTTGAGTTCCCTGTTTTTTTTCTCCACTCCATCATCTTAGAAAATGCCCGGCGGCATCAGGACGGTGTGGTCAGCATGTCTCCCATCCTGTTCACTGAATGTGATCCACCCATGTCACCCAGTGCTCCTCCTGCAGTCAAACTGCGCAGCATCTTGGACCTCAGCCCCTTTACGGTCACTGTGCACACGCCCATGGAAATCGTAGTGGACATCTTCCGCAAGCTCGGCCTGCGGCAGTGCCTCGTCATTCAGAACGGGTGAGTCTGTGGACATGGATGATGTGCATAGCTGTGTGGTCTGTTTGAAGCGGTAGATAAGATACAAGTGTAGCAGATATTTGTTTTCTCCCGTGAGAAGCAGAATGAGGCTGTCATTTTTTAGATTTGACTGGGCCAAGGAGAAAAAAACAGCATTTTAGTGATCATGTCTCAGTTATAGCTGTATGAACGCAGGTCAGACTGAAAGATTTTAATCTCACCCCTGAAGTTACATGTTAGCTCTGGTTCAAAACCTGGTGAGCTACCAAGCATTAAAGGCAGCACATGTGGCAGCGATATGATGCAAACTTCTAATATAACCTAATTTGGACAAAAACAGCATCACAATCTGATAAGGCAACCTTAAAATAGCTTGCAAAGAGCTAAGATTTCTTTCAAAATGCTGCACAAGAGTTGAGACAAACGTTGAGTATAAATGTACTTAAATGATACTTCTTAGTACTGAAAATAAATTAAGTAAAAATAAAAAAAAGTCATTTTTACAGTATATTTGTGTGCTATACATCATTGCCAGGGCCCATTAGAGGGTCTCTGTACACTACCAAGGGGGCCTCAAAATGATATAGTATTATTCAAAAAAAAAAAAAACATTGTCAGCTTACATCTTTATTTTTAGCCATATTGGAAATTGTGGAAATTTATGAAACCTTACAGTCATGTACATTTTTAATAATGAATTTAAGTTTGTATAGTTATGTCAAGCACTAAAATATTTTATTGGTTAGGATTTGCTGAAAATAGCTATATGTGAGGAAAAATAAACTAGAAAAGACATTTGATTGAATTGATAATAAAAAAGTAAACACTGAAGAACATTATTGAAACTTGTAGGGAATTATTATTATTATTATTATTAATATTTTAGTTTTATTATTATTATATATCTCTATAGTCTTAGTTTCTGTAAATAAAGTTTTTTTTTATTGGTACAACAAAATAGGTTTGCTTAGCAACATGCTAATGTCATTCTCTATTGGAATCAATTGTGAACTCTCCCGTATTTGTGTGTCGCTGTATGAGGTTCTACCTCAGTTCGAATGCTGTCTTGAGGGCTGTTCATGATTTGCAATGTCAAAAGCTAGCTCGCTAGGTTTAAGAACACAGCAGTTGTCTCCAATTTGCAGTTAGACTGTCTGTTAAACTTTGTTTAAATATGCGCCAGCCCAAGCAGGAGGGATTTCTCTCCTGAGTCTTTGTTCCTCCTAAGATTTCTACTGCATCCACAACTACGTAAACATCTTGGAGAGTTTTTCCTCCGCACTCTTGCCATTGGCATGCTCACTAGCCACTTTGAAACAGTCTGCATTGTGAATGGCACTATACTAATAAATTGACCTGAGAAATACACTGCAAATATCCAGTGTAGCACTGATTAAATAAAACAATCGCGGCATTTCTGAGATGGAGGGCATTTATGCTTATAAAAGTCCATTTTGAGTTTCTGGGGTTTTTTTGTTTCCACAAATGTCCTTTCTTATAAGAGCTCTCCCTACCATATTTGTTCAAAACAGCTGAAGCTGATTCTTGCTAGAGTTGTTTTGCCTTTTAAAGTGTGTGTTTTAATCAGGTCCCGATGTTGAGCGGATCAACGTGGTTGTTGGTCTTTCTCGGATTCCTGTGATCCACCCTTCAAGTCTATCTAGGACAATAAAAGGAAATGACATAATATAAAAAGCAAGAAGACTGGAAACACACACGCACACTTTGAACATGTGGCCTTGAACTTTTATGCAAACATAGTCTCTCTCATGCATATGCTAACAAGGACCATCTGTTCAGTAATTGTCTGTTTGAGTTGTGTGACTTGACAGCTCAGTGATTTGTATTAATTAAAAACAAGAATCCTTTTTCTCCCTCTCTTTTCAGGCGTTTGCTGGGAATCATCACTAAAAAGGACATTCTTAAACACATGGCGCAGATGGCCAACAGAGACCCGGATTCAATCCTCTTCAACTGAAGACTCTCAAGACTGAATGGACACTCCTGCGCACACACACACACACAGAGGGCTGAATCATCCTGCGATGATGATGATGAAGGTGGTGGTGGTAGGACTGTGTGTGTCGCTGAGGTATACTGCTGTTAAACAGTGGTGTGAGAGTGGCCTAAGGCAGCTTTTCGCTCTTCCACCACTGAACCTGTTCAGACAGGAGCTGTTTAGCCTGTTCCGAGGCTACAGAGACAATGTGAAAAATGCTGTCCTCTCACATCAGGCCTGATTGAATTGTTGCCTTCAGGACTTGCTGTATGTGGACCAAATGCTTTTCCTGCCTACACGTATATATTTAAATATGGGGATCAACGACTTCTTTTTGTAATGTTGTTTTTTTTTTTGTTTGTTTTTTCCATTTATGGTGTTTTACTCTACTTAAAAAGTGGCTTGAACTAGCTTCATATGGTTGGCTGGTTTTGGGCATTTATCTGAATGGGAGACCAACTGAGTGAGATGGTTTTAAGCCAGCCAACCATCTAAGAGTAGAAGCTATTTTTTTAGCAGGGTTTCCATCCCTGGAGTGACGTTTGACCTCGAAAGGAACTTCAGAAGGGTGAGAACATTCCTGAGATGATCTGGGAAACGTGCGTTAGGGGTGTCTTGTCAGAACCTGCGTGTGTCGAGCGATCCCTGTGGGAAGATGTGCTGCATTTTGTAGAAGTGCAGTGAGATTTATTGTATCATGTTGAAGTCACACAGATGCACTTACTATCTCATGTATTCTCTATCTCATTTATACATACTAGCAAATCGCCTTCAGTAGTGCCGTTCCTCTGTTTCTCACTCTTTGAGAAGGAGGCTTTGAAGATAAAATGCCACTCTTGAAAAGTTTATATGTGCATTTGACTTCAAAAGGACAGAAGCCAGTGTCGATTTTTGGTAAAAGGTGCCATAAAAGGAATGGTTCATCCAAAAATACTGTAATTTACTCACCCTTTTGACATTGCAAACCTGTATGACTCTCTTCTTCTGAGAAATATAAAATGAGACATTTTGAGAGCGAGTCTTAGTGGGTTTTTCCTCGATACAATGAAAACCAATAGCAACTAAGACTGTTTGGCTACCAGCATTCTTCAAAATCTGTTCTTTTGTGTTCTGCAGAAGAATAAAAGGTCATACAGTTTTGGATCAAAACGAGAGTGAATAAAAAATGACAGAATTTTCATTTTTGTTTGAACTAAGTGTCCTGGTTCTCCCTCTGTCGTTCTGCTATTACAACAAGCTATTTGGTCTTACCAGTGGCATATGTTTTCCAAAAAGTTTGTAGTGGCTGCCAAACAACGAATTTCCACTCAGCTTCCCAAACTGCAGTTCCCGTTCGGTACCACCAGGAGGCGCTATCTCACAGACTGTTCGTTCTGGACATCGTGCGCCATCTGACTGATTCTTGGCCCGGTTTGCTTGCTGGGTGTGTTGCGGCATTCTCTCATGTCATTACTTTCGGGACTCTTTACATTCCCCCAACATCTTTATGCTCATATTGAGCACCTGGGCCCCTCCATGCTGTCTTTGGAGATGCGAATCCATTCCTCCGTCCATCACCCTCGCTGTCTATCTCATGTAACCGCGCTTTCGTCCTCAGACAACCTCAGCGAAGCATCTCCAGGCAACTCCCTTGTTTGTCCGCGAGGATCCGATCATGACATAACGAGATCCTCCCTGTAATGAAAGGGCTAAACTCATACTGTAGTCCCTTTCCTTGGCATACTTGTTTGAATTTGTGTCTCTGTGCGTTTTAAAACCTCCACCCTCCTGCCTCAACCCCCCCCCCCAATCATTGGCATTTGGGTCATAAGCAACCTATTAAAGGCATTTGATTCTTTTCATGCCTGTTCACAATTCTCTCTTTCCCTGCTCGCTGTAATTCCCGGGAGTTGGATTCGGGGCAGGGAGGTCGTAGAGGGCTATTGTTCCCATTCACTCCTGCTCGTCTGGGCTCCCGGTCGCCAGGATGTCCCCTGACCGCTTCCCTCAAGCACCGTCATGCAGCCCCGACCGCCTTCCACTCTTAGAAAGAACATTTCCGGTCCAGTCTTTAAACAACGGGCGATTCTGAGCTGTTATAATAGAGCGGCGGGGAAAAAAATAAATTTTTGCGCTCTGATTACTGAAAGAAAAGGTGTGTGTGGGTGAGTATTTGTGTGGGGGGCCGTAAGGGTGTTGGAAGGAGAGATTATGCTTTTCTCTTTCACCCTCCTTGGAAAACATGGGAATATGGGAGGAGGGAGAGGAGAAAAGGTTAATTAAACAGTGTTCACTGGTCAGTGGAGGGATCGTTTCACAAAGGTCCCTTCTGTGTCACATGGGGGGTTATTGGAGAGACTTGGCACGAAGGACTTCCACTCATTCCTGCAATCCGGGTGGGTGCTGAGCCTCTTTGCACTGTAACCCAACACTCGATTGGTGCAGAAGGAGCTGGGCCAGGACCGGGACCAAATGAAATGTTGTAATGTAAAACAGGACATGCCGCAGACCTCCTATGTTCTAATCTACAGAACATTGGCATCTTCTAACTTTTCAACTCAGGAAGCAGCAAATAAACAGCTGTTTAGTTGGGGTCTACTTGCGTTTTTCTATGCAAACAGCCTGTTTCAGGCCGAAGACAAATGTTAAACCTGAGTAAACTGCTTTTACAGGCATCAGTGAGCATGTTTGATTTATATCCAAAGAGACCTGTGATTTTTCTTGCCAAAAAGGCGATACGGTTATTACCAAATTGCTTGGAAGAAGAAATATGCATAATTTATTCCAAAGCACTTCTCAGAGATGAAGTACCTGTTGTCTGTTTTATTGATAAGAGATGTTAACTTTAGTATGTATTTATTTGCACAAGTGTTTTCTATTGCAGTATTTGTACATGACTGTGATTTAAATCATGTTGTCAAATGAACTTTTGTCCATTTGAATAAATCTGAATGATGCATTCCATGCAGACTGCATTCATCTAGAGGTCAATAAGTGTGTGTTTATGCTTCAGATATATAAGGAATCGTTGTGGCTTTAAGTTTTTGGTTTATCTTGCATAATCAAAGACTCCAGGATATTAAAATTCCAGAAATATGAGCATTTTTATTCCCTCGCATCCCAAATTACTCTGGTGGTTGTAGAAACAGACCCATGCTGGTTCGTGTTAAATGTGGTATTTCAAGGAAATTGCTGAGGGTCTCTTAAAACACCACAGGATTGTGGGGCGAGTCTTATTTGATATTGCTTCTGAACTCTGACTTTCTCACACCTTTTGAAGGCCAGTGTTTTAATAACTATTACTTTGTAACAGTATTATCAGCAATACTGTCTTTTGAAAAAGCACAAATGCTTCTTAAAGTAGCAACAGTGTGCAATGATCTCTCTCAAGTGTCTTGTTTTTTTTTGAAAATTTTTCACAGATGACTTGGAGAATAATTTTACATGGACCTTTGAACAAAACACACCCTTATAATTCATCAGTTCAGGTTCATTTTGCTTGTAGCGTTTGTTAAAACAAGCATCACTCTTATGTACTTGTTTGTTCTAAACTTCTAACCTCAAGTATTAAATTTGAGCACATTACTTATCCTGCATCATTAATCCGTTGAGATGGGTAACACATGGAAGCCTGTTTCTGCATCTAGAAGAAATAAAAAGGTAATTGCAACTTTATATCTAACAATTTCAGCCTTATGTTTCTCCCAATCTGATACAGTATCTTGAAATTTGAGATAACTGCAACTGTGACTTAACATCTTCCATTTGCACCTATATATCACAATACTTTTTTATTTTAAACCTTTTCTCTCATTTGATCTTATTTTAACCTTTATCTAAAAATTAGTTTTTTTTTACTCTTAGGCACAACCAGGCTTCCAGAGCAGTGTTGTTAGTGTTTGTTAAATTTGTTACATTAATTGAAATAAAATATAAATATTAGATGAAAAGGTTAAACTTAAACTCATTTTATTTCTTTTGGTTAGTGGCCAAGGCAGCATTTCTTCATTTCATTCAGGATTGGAAAAGGTCCTCAAGCCGGGATTCAATCTTGGGAAAACTATAACGCAATAGTGCTGTATGTCGTCGGCTGTTGGCAGACAATGGCAACATTTTAATTTTTGTACAAGTACTATAATTACACAACTGGAAAAAAAATCCAATTAAAATAAAATTGCAAAGAAAAATTAAAAAGCTAATCAAAATTGCAGCACATGACAATATTACTAAAACATAAATTAACTGAAAATATTTAAAAAAATCAATTTAAAATATAAATAAATACTAGAATAGTATAGAAATAATACTAAAATAACACTCTTCCATAGGAGCTATCTTCACACATGCAAAGTTCTTTTGGCTTGGGCCAGTAATCACCTAGAACTATTTAGCAACTACATGGCAACCACTTAGAACATCTTGGCAACCATATAACAACACCATGGCGTTGTGCAAAGGAGTTTTGCTTGAGCAAACACCTGTGTGAACTGCTGTTTAGTTGGGGTAAATGCCTATGCAAATACACTACACTCTACCAAAATGTTCTTTGGTTATGTCTAAGTGACAAACTAGCCCAACTTCTGTGTCTCAGACAGGAAAGGAGACGGATATGGGCCTGAGGGATGATTGCGGAGCTTCATTGTCTCACAGAAGGGAGATGATCCCGCTGCTGCTCTCCACCGTGCCAACTGTCCCATTTGTTTATTTGTGTTTACTCTTTCTAGGCCCTGCACAAATGAATGAGATAAGCGAATCCTGTGTGTGTGCGCGCGCTGAGATGTTGAGCAATTCGGACAGCGTCTGGATGCGATTCCTGTGACATTCCGGAGTGTTCTGGTGGATTCTGGGAATTGGGGAGGACAAGGTTGGGTTTGTGAATAGGAATGCTTGGTGGTCTTAATGAATGGCAGAAAAGCTTTAACGATGACACATATGAGTGACGGATTGCTAGGGAACGCTGGCGAGGGGAATGTGTGATGAAGTGTTTGAGTTGTGAGTGAGGGTATATTTGTGCAGGCGGCAACAAGGGCAGTCTGGGTGCTCAGTATGTGTGGTTCTGACCGTGTGTGTGTGGCCACATCTAAAAGTGAGTAGACTGGTGTGTGGTCAAGGCTGAGTTACTCAAATGGTGTGTAATTGTGTGTGGCCTGTGAGTGTGCTTTGTTTTTGTGATGGTGAGACATTGGGACCCCAAGCAGAAGTGAGAATGATGGTGACTCATAGCTGGTTGTCTGGAAGACTTATGAGAACAGAGAGCTGGGGAGTGATCTTACGCTTGGATCTGAGTTTATACACTTATGTGGGTTTTCATCTGACAAAATATCCCTTTAGGGATGTCCCAATGGTGAATATGCTTCATAAGCAGAGGAGCAGTAGTCATTATATATCTGGCGATGTATTCTAAGAGCTTCGTTTATCTTGGCTGTAGTGTAAAGAAAAAATTGTGGCTGCCCATGTAAAATGACAGAAACATTTGGCAGCTGGTTGCAATGGTCAACTGGTAAAGCGGTTTATTAAACTAACGCACAGTCAGTTATATAGTTTGCATCCACTTACCTGGTTTTTAGCAAATTAGTTATGACTGCTTGGTGAGCATTATGTAAGTAATGTTCTTGAGAAGTGCTGATAAGGTTTTATTGTGAAACCCAACTTTTCAGATCATGTCCTATTCATAAGTAAAATATATAAATTGTTTTTATTTTTTAATAATTGTTTGTTTCTGAGACACTCACTAAGATCATAGATAACAAAAAATAAAAATAAAAAATAACTATGTAAATATGTATTCCACTTTAATGTCTTTTAAAATGTATTGTATTCCTATGATGGCAAAGCTGAATTTTCAGCAGCCATTACTCCAGCCTTCAGTGTCACATGATTCTTCATAAATCATAAATCAAGTTCAAGAAACAAATATCATTATCATCAATACTGAAAACATTTATTTGAAATTTTTTTTTTGTAACTTTATAAATGTCTTTGCTGTCACTTTTGATCAATATAATGCATCCTTGCTTAAGTATTAAAAGTAATTATTTTTAAATATTTTTTCAAATCAAAATCTGATATGTTCCTGTATTTATGCATATGTGTGTATTTATGCATATGTGTGTATGTATGCATGTATATTCAGATTTTATTTTATTTAAAAAAATGCCCCCCCCCCCAAAAAAAAGAATAAAACAATAAAAAAAAGACTACTTAAAAAGAGTATAAGACAATAGGAGTCAATGGGAAGTCCCCACCATGATAGAAAAACAAACATTTTTTGTGTGAAAACATCTTTTGTGTAAGAACACCATGTGTGTCCGTGTGGGTGGGTTAGCTGTGGTATTGTGTGTGTGCAAGTTTGGCAAAAGAAAAGGAAAACAAATGCCGTATAATTCATGATGGACTTTATACATGGGCAAAAATGCTCAAGCTAGTAATTAAATGATCAAACTATGACCCATGATTCATAAAAAGGCACTTTAATTGTTGAAAATGACACCTCGAACTTATGCTTTAAGGACACAGGTCAGACATTGTAGAATTATACAATAAAGAGGGAGAGTGTGAGAGATATCAGTACATTCTTACCAAGATGAAGACGCAACATTGGTAAACAGTGCATAACATCTTTCTATAAATGAAAAACAGTCCCACAGATTGGTGGTCAGAGAATTTAACAATCCCAAAGAAAAAAAAAACTCTCACTGGAAAAGGAAACACAATAGTCTTTTTGTTTCAACTGACAGTTCATGTGGCTCACTGGATTTCACTGTGTTCTGCCCCGCTCAACTTTTTCACAGCAGTCCCGTAAAATCTCCACAAAGCTGTGTGAGATTTAAAGTATGCAAACCATCACATCCACTGTTTCAGAAACCAGTCAAGCATTTAATTAAAAAACACACACTCACGTATATATGCACCTAACATACATTTGTCTTCTGTGTTCACATTGTGGTTCTTTGTGGTTCAGAGGGCAAGTCCTGCTGTAATCCGTCTAGATCTGCTGGAATTCAGCCATATTTCTCTTTCCAGGCCACCCCTCACACCACTACGACCCCCATGTTGTACAGATAGGTACATATTTCAACTTGTATACACATGTGCACACTCGCACAAGACCCTGGGCGGGCCGGAGCAGATTGACGGGGATAATGAGCTCGGTCAGTGTGAATTGATAGGATTATCCAGACTCCTTCGGGGGAAAGTTAACCCCAAAATGAAAATTCTGTCATTTACTCACCCTCATTTCATTATAAACCTGTATGACTTACTTTCTTTTGCAGAATGAGTGTTTTTCAGAGTCTGGTGTTGTTTCTTTGTATGAACAACAACAACAAAAAAAACCACACACTGAAACATTTTTCAAAATATTTCTTTCGTGTTCCACAGAAGACAAAGTCATACAGGTTTGGAACGACATTAGGGTGAGAAAATGACAAAATGTTCATGTTTTCGCTAAGCGGATGACTTACGAGTTCTCACTGGGCTGCAAAATGATGCGGTTAATGATGTGTAATTGATGAGGTCATGTATGACTTCAACACTGATCTAAAACATACTTTGAACCTCCCTTAACATGGTAAAAGTTAAGAGTTTAGATTGGTGGTGGTCTCAGATCAGTGCATAACAACAACCCAAAGGCACTTTTACACACAAATCCTAGTGGTATCTGACGTCACATTCCCTTAGACATAAAAAAGCACCCTGTGTGAGAAAATTTTGGCATTGCGGCACATTATACCAGTCGAGAGAAATGCATTTAGGCCAAAAGCATTAACCCGCTGAAGAATAACTTGTTCTCCCCTTCTGGATTAAATCAACATCCAAGTTTCTTAATCCAGACAAATTGCAGATAAGAGTCAGACGGAATGAAGTTTTGTAATATGTGGTATAACTAACATTATGTCCATTGCTAAATGCCACAAAGAGTCTTGGCTTGCTCACTCTCGCTGTATAATGTGATTTAAGGCACTGTCTTGGCAGGGGCCCTTTAGCTCACTGACTTTATCAGTAAAAACCAGGGCAGAGTCCAGAGAGAAGAAAACATGCTCGTGGTTTACAATGAAACCCAAGCGAGTGTTTGTGCTCGCTCTCAGAATCACCATTGTGACAGCACTTGATCATTTACAGTGGAAAGTAATCACCCCCACCCTCTTTTCCTTCAAACAGTTTTCCCTCAGAAAAAAAAACAGGCTTGTATTGAGATTCACAGCGCCGTTTCATTTGGAGAACATCACGGCGTTTACGTTTACAGCGGGAGGCTCATTTTGTGGGATTTTCATGGGAGAACATTACATTCATTTCCAAACCTCGTGTTTCTGAATTAAATACAATTATGTACACAGGTTGAACCAACCACATAGAGAAAGAGATGGATGTACAACTAAGAAGCGCCACTTGTCAAAAAACTGTTTTTCAGGGCACTTGGAGTGTGTTTTCGTATGGGTGTGCAGCAAAAACAAAGCATCATATAAGCGCGACATTTCAACAAACCATGTAGCATAGTGTTTATGTAACCTTTCATATGGCCGGCACCACGTGAGCTGGGAAGCACGTGTCTCTGTGCGTC
This sequence comes from Tor tambroides, assembly GCA_021397915.2. Classification (NCBI taxonomy): domain Eukaryota; kingdom Metazoa; phylum Chordata; class Actinopteri; order Cypriniformes; family Cyprinidae; genus Tor; species Tor tambroides. The sequence continues at coordinate 94,613 of JAFVLL020021839.1, forward strand.
CCTCCCTGACAGTACTTCCTCCTGCTCCCCGGACCAGACAGCAGAGGGAGACTTGTAAAAATGATTTGTATCTGAGACAAAACGTATGTGTTTTATCTTATCGCTGTGTTTTGTATGCGTGGAAGCCATAAATACTCAAGAGAATGGGTGTTCTTAAATGCGATCTATGCAACAAGCTGGATTCCTCTGTGTTTATGTGAACTTTTTTAGGTCCTTTTCTTGTCCAGGCATGTTGCTCCGCTGGTCCGACAGGACGGGGAGAATTCCACAGTCCCGCAACCTGGCAGGATGCTCCTCTGAGGCTGGTAGAGCTGCATACTTGCCCTCTCATCTTTCTTCCCTCCACATTCCCGCTGTCATCGTTCTCTTCTCATATCTCTGTTTTTAAAACTGTTTTAGATCCGCTGCACACAAAAATATTCCCCTCCAGCGGACGAGCGCGAGTGGAGTTCACATGTCAAACCCTATACGCCATTGGCACAGATTAACTTTGTGTGAGTTTTTGTCCCTCCTGTTTTGCTACCGTTTCAAAGATTCACATCTTTGATGTGATCTGTAAAAATATACATACATTCCTTTGTCTTTAAAAGAAACAACCTTGTCCGAAATGTCTCTCATTCACACATCCTTCACATACTCAGAGTCTTAAAGAAAGGAAAGTTGAACGATGAAGTCTTTGGGTCACAGCCCCAAAACGATGCACCCGATGGGTAATGTAGTCCCAGTTTAGCTCTTCTGATATGTTCTTACAGGTCTAGACGGAAAGCTCCGAAGTAGCTAGAAGAGTCCTCGCCATACACCATTGTGGGAGACGAGACAGACACGAAGACCTCGTCGCCTGCTCGCAGCTCAAACAGGCCGCCCTGGTACACCGAGTGAAGGGCGTATTCTGCGTCTGGAGCCCAACATTTGGTCCCCACTCCCTTCAGCAGCTGAATCGGCCTCAGGTAGGAGGTTTTCTTATAGATGCACTGAACCAGCTGGTGGCTTACGCTGTTCTGATCGCCCTCGCTGGGAGAGGGGTAGCGGAAGTACACCTGGGAGTACAGGTAGTAGCGGCCGTCCTGGGGTACGCGAAGGCGTCCGTTGGCCAGCGTCATGTTGTGCAGATGGGCGCCGAAGCTCTGGTTGGCCCAGGAACGTACAGGGTGGCGGCAGGACTGGTGCAGGTCTGGTTGAGGGGTGAAGTATTGAGTGCCACCTGAGAAAAAGGGAGAAGATGGAATTTAGGTTAGCTTGAAACGCCAGTCGCAACCCATTTTACTTCTGTAAAGTATGCATTTTTGAGTGAAACATTCTGACATTCAACACAACCAGTGTTGTTATTGTTAACCAAAAGTAAACCGAATAACTGAAATAAAATAAGTACTAAAATTGAAATAAATTAAACTAAATAAAATATAGAACTAAACAGAAATATAAAAAACTAATAAAAATGACAAAAGCACAAAATTACTAACAATTTAGCAAAATTTTAATTAAAAAAGCTAATATAAAAATATAAAAATAAAAGCTAATTCAAAATATTAATAAATAATAATAGTATACAGATACTAAAAGAGAAATTTTCATTCATTGCAAGTGGCTGGTTTTTTAGTTGATGATTTGCACGTTAATTATGATTTATAACAATAAGCTGATAATTATTCATGTTTTAAATGATAAATTACTGACATTAAAATTCAATAATGTTTTGCATTAATGAATAAAAAAATAAATCGGTAACACTTTACTTAAAGCCTTTATGTACAATGCATCATAAAGGGTTATTAAAGGGTATACAGCTTTAGAATTATTCATAATGTGAATTGTAATACATTATATCTTGCCGTAAATAATTATAACTGAATTTAAAATGCATTGTGTAACAATGAATTGATAAGTGTTATAATGTATTAACTGTGGTTACAATTATTAATGATATGCATAATAAGGTGCATTAAAGCTAATTTTATAATGCATGTTACATTAAGGCTTTAAATAAAGTGTTACCAATAAATCAATAAAATCTAACATAAATCATTTTAAATGCAACAAGTGATTTTAGACATCACAACATTATAAAGTACAGTATGAAAAATGAATTTTAATTTTGAGATTTGCTAAAGATTAGATTTAACAGTGTTATAAAATTATTAGTGTTTTAAAGATTAACTTTAAGTGAGCATTAAGTAATGCCAAAGGCAATCTGAATGTGGAAATGTGCAAATAATTCATGACCCCCCCCTCAAAAAAAAAAATCAGTAGTAAAAAGGAAGAAAAAAAGAATAGAGGTTCTAAAACAAGGAGCAGGTGCCGATTAAGGCAAGGCACATAATTCACAAGGTAAAAGGGAGGAATGAATGATTGGTGGATTGTCTTAAGAGTACAGGAGAGATCAGAACAGGAAGGTATGGCCGCTGCACAGGAGAGGAAGTCACGAACAGAGTGAAAAATCAAGAAACAGAGAAAGACTGAGGAGGAAGGGAGGTGGAGAGCACATGGAGGAGCAGGCGGCGTGTTCCTCAAACACAATGAGCCACATTCCTCAAAGAAGATCAATAACACGCTAGACCTGCTCTTTGATTTACGCTTCAAAAAGTTTTAAAAGGGCCGTTCTTCTGACAAAAGTTGATAAAGAGAGATACACACATGAAGTACAGATGTGTAGGAAAGCCCACCACTATCACAGCAGTTAATATAGATGTTCTCATGGATTAAACAGTTTCAGCTTTTTGAAGTTAACGACGTGCAGTTTCATAGTAAGTGTATGTGATCCATCATCAAGCAGCATGCAGACAGGTTTGTGAATAATACATGCAAGTGTGTAAAAAAATAAAAACACTCCCTTGCAGTTTAGCGGTCAGACTTGCGACTTGTGCTCCAGAAACAAAGCTGGTTTGACTTGGTTTCATTTCCTTCTGGGATGCGTGACTAAATAAATCTCATTTTTTTCTGGCACGCATGCAGTAAATAGATCTTTGATCCAAGTAGCTATATTAGAACTTCAAAGCAACAGACAAGATTTTGGGATATTTAGTGATATTATCTTGGCTAAATAGCTAAACAATTTCCAACTGTTATATAATCAGCTTCTTCTTTGCAGCTGTGTGCCAGGCTTTTTTTGACATAGAGAAGATCTGCCTCTGCCTGGCAAGATGGATGGATGGATAGGTCTTATACATGAAAGGCACATAAAAACATGTGCATGTACGGAACTACTTACAGTACTGGCTGGAATACACTACATGACTTTTCAAATCTGAACAGATTTTAAAACACTAGACATCATACACTTGGATCTTCGTAAATGGTGGCAGAGAAAAACTGGGCATTGTATGCTAAATGACAGAAATCTGCAGCCTGGCTCTGACATTCAGCAACTAGCGTCGACTAGTCTAGAGTGCAAATCAGAAAAAAATCTGGGCAAAAGTCATGTAGTGTATTGCAGGCTAAAATGTGTTTATTATGAGATTAAGTTTTGATCTAAATATTACATGAAAAACTTGGCCTTAGCAACTAACTGAAATAAAATAATTGCTAAAACTGAAATAAATTAAATAGAAATATAAAAAACAAAGCTAATGAACATGATTTTAAACACAAAACAAAATTATTAAAATGTTATTAATTAAAACTGAAAATATAAAAATTAAAGCTAATTCAAAATTAATAAATACTATAACAGTATATAGATACTAAAAAAAACACTGAACACAAGAAAAATGCAGGGCATTTTTAATAGCATGAAGACTGATTTAAATTATTAAAAAATAAGCTTTACCTTTATATGCTCAAGTTGACTTAAAATATTTTATAGACTAAATTTAATTTATTTCATTTTATTAATAACATTGTTTTTCATTTTTCATTAAATTATTTTATTATTTAATTATTTATGCAAAATTGATCAGTGTCGATGACTCTAAAATTTGGAAAATAGTAAAAACACACACACACACACACACACACACACAGAGAGAGAGAAGCTCACCTGGTAGGCTGCTAAGGGTCAGGTGGGCTGATGGTCGCTGTGTCACTGTGGTCATAAACTTTGACCCTGATGTATTATATGAATGGGGCATGGCTCTTGCTTCTGAGGGAGAGACAGACAGTAGACAATCAGCACATTCACATACATCATAAAATATTTCCTGGTGTTGCACAAGACATTTTAACCTGTTCTTGGAACTGCAGTGTTCTGGTACAGTCTATTTTTTCATTTTTCCTGGTGTTTCTGTAGCACTGTACTTTAAGCTGTCATTGTGATTATGCCGATTATAGAGAAATGACTGATCGTATACTCACCATGTAAAGCCTGTTTGGAGATGATACTGTCTGTAACCTGTGGCAAAAACAAAAAAGTCCCATTAGTACAGTGACGTGTGATGACTCTTCAAATTCGAGATTGTTAACAGGAATGTGAAACTAGATGATTCAGTTTTATGAGCGCATCTTTCCCCCTTTTTGGTTTTTGTTTCTTGTCTCACAGGCAGATGACTGCGGTTAAAGTTTACCTCAAGTTACGAAACAGCAACATAAGTTAATTGTCCATTTTATTACAGAAACACTTTGAAGATGGCAGTTTCTAAGCACAGAAATGATCAGGTTGTGTTGAGCTGGAGGGTGGAAACAGCTAAGAATAGTTTTTAAGGTGACCTTTCTCAAGGGCCGTTTTTCAGTAGTCTGTGACGGCCATATTTCAACCAGTCAAACCCCAGTATCCAGATCATTAGTCCCACCGGCCGGGTCTTGAACTAAAAACACTCTGATTACTGGCTCATTTCCATCGCCTCGGGCCAGCCTCAGCTCTGGGATTTAGTGTGTTCCAAACACCGTCTGATTTACCTAAATTAAATTAATTGAAAACTCTTGATGATTTGTTAAAAATGTAGTCAGGGACTGAATCACTGCATTAAAAAAACACCACGTCAAATCCAAAAATCCATAAATCCATTCAGATTTCAAAAATCTACTAAGTAACAAGCCAAAGTTTAACCCAACTCCCTCAGGCTGGTTTTGACCTCTCCACACATTTTCCTTCCACTCTCTTGAATACTTGTTGGATAACAGTTAAATGTCCCTTAAACACCAGAGTTACAAGAAATATAAAGTTTGGCATGTAAGATTTATAATAAGTGTTAGTGTATAGAATTTATGGTGTTTTGCCTTTCAGTGTTTCGCAGTACATTACGATGTGTTCGGTTGTTGTGTAGTACTGTCTGTGTTAAAATATGAACGGCTTTTTAAAGCAAGCACTTTCATTTTCACTTTCTGACCTGACTGTGTTGATAAATCAACAAATGTCTGTTTTTTTTCTTCTTAAGGAATAATAGTTTATTCCCTTTTCTCTCTCTCTCTCTCTCTCTGTCTTCGCCTCCCCAGCCCCCCTCTCTCTGGCATCATCCAAGAGTGAGTGTGTGATGGAGTCTCTGTTGTTCTTGGCGCTCTTTCTCTCCTCTCCATTCATCACACAGCCGAGCGCCTGCAGTCTTTATAACGTGACATAATCTCACCCAGGCCACAGCAGAGATGGATTTCTGACCAAGGCTTTCACCTTTTCACCATAATTTCTGGTAAATGATCCTGAAATCAATTCCACGTCTCACATATGGAGCAGATAAAGGGCTGTTTTACTAGCATGTTCTTTTACATGCAGCATGTCATACAAGAAAGACAGAAGGAAAACAAGAACAAGATACATAGAAATCATTTCAATTGTCTATTCAATCATTTCAATAATATTCTACTTTTCTAGATGGATGGTGGATGGATGATAGATGGATGGATAGATGGGCGGATAGATGGATGATAGATGGATAAATAGATGGATAGATAGTTGGATGGACAGATAGATAGATAGATAGATAGATAGATAGACAACACAACATCCTATAGATAAGAATCAATTAAGAATCCAAAACGTTTTGGTTTATCCAGTAAGGTGTTATGGGATTCTTAGTTGATCCCATTAGGATTCTTTCGGATTGGTTCCCATTTATGACCGAAATTCCAATGAGAATCCATCACACAGGTTTTTTTCTGGCTAAGGACTCAGTGAGGCCTAGTTAAAGTGAGTGCACAATCTGTTTTCTGGAAAACACAACATAGTTCAGAAGGTGGAGGGCAGAGAACAGGCCCATACAAAGACCTCAACAATAACAATAAACACACCCAGCGTTAAACCTTTGGCCTCCTGCACCCGTGCGCCTGAAAAGGCGAACAGCCAGGGAAGATTTTTCCTTCATTCAAGGAGCAGGAAGCTGGTGAGTGCATCCACACAGCGTGCAAAGAAAGCCATTAGTGTCCTCTCCAGCTGAGCTCAGTCGAGACGGCAATCCAATACTTTAAAACAGCCATAAGTGCCAGAGTTTGCTCTGTCGTTGAGATACTGAACCACGGCGCGTTCCCTTCCTCCAGGAGGATTATTAATAAATAACTGTAGCTTTCCTTGGGGCGTAAAACACGGTGAACAATAAATCTCAGTGCGCTAGACTTTGCTCAGTATGACTCAGGTAAACGGCTAATAACCCACACAGTACTGATAGACACAAACACACACTATAGTTACTGTACACACACTCTCCGCTGGATAAAATCAGTGCACGCCTGTTATGGGCCTTTAAATGAATGGGGTGTGTGTGTGTATGCTTACAAGTTGTTTCCTGCCATTCTTGGCTGCTGTCTGAGGTCGGCCCCATTCCTCTGTCCCCCGGCCCCCTTCACCGTTCCACTACAGAGCACAACAGTCTGACCTTAAGCACTATGAGAATTCATCTCTCTCTCTTTTTCTTTCCCTCCCCCCCTGTAAAAGTCTACATCTATTCACCTGGGGCGGCTGCTCCAGCTGTGCGTAAGTTACAACTCAGCTTAGCTGTAGCATAAATGAGAACTACATTACAACCACTAAAAATGTGATCACTGGACCATTACACTTAAATCAAAAGTAAGCCTTTGTATGAACTAAATATTTATGAAATCCTCTGACCAGGAGTATGTAATTCAGCTGGTCTGCCAGTAATATGACAGACTGATTGGATTACATCAGTGAGAGCGTAATTTGTGTGACATATATATTGTTATATAGTTTGGGGTCAGTAAGAATTTTTTTTAAATGTTGTTTGAAAAGACATCCCTAATGCTCACCAAGACTGCATTTATTTAATCAAAAATGCAGTAAAAACTGAAATATTGTGAAATGTTATTATTGAATAGGTATATTCTGATTTAATATATTTTAAAAGTTATTTATTCCTGTGATGCAAAGCTGAATTTTCAGCAGCCATTATTCCAGTCTTCAATGTCACATGATCCCTCAGAAATCATTCTAATATGCTGATTTGGTGCACGAATAACATTTCTTATTATTATTATCAATGTGAAAAACGTTATGCTGCTTAATATTTGTTATAAACGGTGACACTTTTCTTGAATAAACAGAACATTAAAAAAAACATTTAAATTCGAAATCATTTTTAACATTGTTTTTACTATCGCTTTTGATTGAATTTAATGCATACTTGCTGAATAAAATTATTAAATTCTTAAAAAAAAAATATTACTGACTAGTATGGTAAGACATTCATCTTGGTATGCTTTTCCAAAATAAATAAATGTATAGAAAAAAAATAAATAAAAAAAGTAAAAAATAAAGCATAAATAAAATAAAGCATCTGCTAAATGGCTAAATATAGACACATAATTTATATATATATTAAGATGGATTTGTTTCACGATTTATATATCACATTTCTATTATTTTAATTATATGTATTATGTAAAATTGAAGACAACCTTTTGGATACAGTCAGACATCAATTTATGAGACTGCACACTACTAATGGTCAAATTAAACTGAGAGTTGAGCTACTAGAGCCCTAGTGTGAACTTTATGTCCGCATTTAGGACTTACAAGTGGCTGGTGCAACCCTACCCTGCACTTTAAATACAGCAGTCAGGATTAGTTGTGTTTGTGGCTGTGTCTTCCTCCTCTTTCTCTCTCTCTTGTCAGAGCTCTCTGCCACACTGACACTTAATGGGGTGTTAAAGATGTGACAGGCTGTCTTCAGTCTCTCTTTTGTTGTGGGGAATGGGCTTGAAGACTTCCGAGGCTTAAACCCGACTTAATCTCTCTTTCTTTCTCTCTCTCTCTCTCGCTCTTTTTCTTTTTTTTTTAGGCGGAAGGTCGTTGCGGAGCACTCGCTGAAATTCGACTCTAAGTAATACCAGCTTTGAGAGCTCAGCGCATATTTGGCAGGAGGCGAGCCATCGTGTAACTCCACGCAGCGCAACATGAGAACACCGACTGGACCGGCCTTTATTACTTTATTAACTTTTTTTCTCTCTTTCTTTCTTTTCACCCTTTTTCACCACAGCAAATCTCGTGTTTGCTTGTTATCAAACCCAATCCGCGTCCACAAGCTAGCAGTTTCCCGTAGGTTTCTGAAACAAACAATACATTCATCCAGAGAAACCGCATGTAGTAAAACCAACCACACCATCGAAAAAACACAGTCCTTGAGCTATGATCCTGCAGAAGATAAAGGTTAGAGGGCAGACAGAGATGGCCTTTGTGTTTGTTCTGAGGCTGGCGGAAAATCTTGCGGCTGGCGGAATGCCCCGAGTATGATCACTGCTTTCATCATAAATCTGTTTCAGACGCTGGTGGTGATGCAGCGCTGCGGATGTGAGCCCGAAGACGAGATGCTTCCTCATCTAATGAGTCATTAGGAGAATCCGAGACAAGCGGAGAACGGGGACAAAACGTCCCATTTAGCTTTGCGGGAAACTGAGGAGGGACTTAGGGATATTGAGAGGACTCAAGTGGCTGCTGCGGGGTCCTGTTCAGGTGCAGGTTGAGCATATAATATTCCTTGGAATGCTGATATTATTTCTGGGCTGGATCGAATCCATTCTGGCCGAGATGTTGTAGCGTCTTTTGATTTGTTGACTTGCGTTAGGGTTTCTGCATGTGATTCTCTGTGGACGTGGCCATCTGTTTGGTGAATTAACTGAACTCTTGCAGGGTTCGACTCTTGTTAGCCGTGCAGTCATTTCGCATTATGTGTTACACCAAAGCCCCAAAAGAGCCACGGAAAGTCAGGGAGCTACAATGGTCAGCGGTTTGCATACACTGCACGTCCGTACGCTGTTTGTGTGTCAAGTCCGGGTAAATTCGAGATTCTGGAGGACGTCAGACTTTTCTTTTTGCTTTTTTTTGAGCCCTCCATAATAACTACCAGGTGTTCTGGCATTCTCTGGATTCTGAAGGCCTTCGCTTCAGAAACATGCATTTCCTTCATCTCTTCTCTCTCACACATTCGCTGCGAACACTCTCTCAGTCCTCCTTATGCTTTACCTCTGTGCTGACATGAAGCTGGAAAAGAGCCCAAAGCCTCGGCCTGTTTCTTTCTCTGCGTGTAAACAGCTTCCTTCGTTATCTAAATCCGAATCTCACCCTCTTATTCGTATTGACGCGTGAACATGCATGCAAACACGTTACGTTATTTTTGTGTTTTGAGACTCATGTACTCATCTACCCCTTACGTTCTCTTTTTATTTGCCAAAACTCTCCATTATTTGTTTACTTTTTCCACTGACCGATCCCCTAGCATGATCAGGGAATTCTTTAACGCACCATAATTGCATCTCTCAGAAGTGGCGCATGTGTTTTTAATTATGAGGCAAATGCCTCTGTCTCTGAGTGCCAATAAATTGTTTGCAGCCTCACTCAATTAGTAGTGAAAGATTTGACGGTACGCACGGGCTGTTGTGCATAGCGGCGGGAGGGAAAGGGGTAGGACGGGGTAGACATGCTTCGTAAAATCTGATAACATATTCCCGGAGTTGAGGGACTTGGGTAAACAAAGGGGTGGCACGGAAAATTAATTAAAAAAATGGCGTTCAGAAGTTGCGACACTTCCTCTATAATGAAAAGCCTATAGTCAAAATGAACCCTATTTACTTTCTAAACAAATGTTTCCTGGTTTTATTGTGAATGATTCATTGGTGCGGGTTGTTCCAAACAACTTTGAAACAACTTTTACATTTCTGCTGATGTCACTTAGGCGTGTAGCCTATTGGAGAATGTTAACCAATAGCCAAATAGCTATTTTTTTAGTCTGACACAGATGGATAAAATTAACTAGGGAAGCACAATATATCTGTAGCATAACAGTAGTCTTCTGATTATTTTTTAATTGATGTATAATTGTGAATGTTTTCATTTTAATTTATTTAGACAAAATAGAAATTTGCCTTAACTTATAATAGTGTTCAAAATGTTGAGGTCAAAATGTTAAATGTTAATAAATGTTGTTAATAAGTGTCTATTTGTCAAAGAACCCTGATTTCCACAAAAATATTAAGCAGCACAAGTGTTTTTAACATTAATATAATAATAAGAAATGATTCCTGAGCACCAAATCAGCATATTAGAAGGGTCATGTGACATTAAAGACTAAAATCATAGCTTTTGCCATCACAGAAAAGAATTAAAATAGAAAAGAGTTATTTTAGATTATAATATTTAACAATTCTAACTTTTTATCAAATAAATGCAGTCTTGGTGAGCATAAGAGACTTCTATCAAAAACATTTTTAAAAACTTACCAACCCCAAACATTTGAACGGTATTGTCTTTAATGTAAATAAATGTTTGACTTTACTACTTGATACTCTGGAGTCTAATCACACCTTTAGAACGAGACTTATTCAAAAACCAAGCCCTAGGCTTCCAAACATGTCAGTTTTATTAATGTAACCACCACTGGAAGGCTGTGAGGGGAAAAAGCTGAACGCTGAAGGGATAACCAGCCACGCCAGGGGAAAACCAAGCCATTTCCTTCAAATCTGAGCTCTGACTGCTAGACTGGTTCATGATCAGGACAAGGGGGTGAGTCACCCTCTACAATGCTGCATATACAAGCATAAATGCTTGAAAAACTCTCCCATGACTCAACCATCCACTTTTCTTCCCTAAGGAGATTGTAATCACTTGCCAGGACACATTTATGGTAATAGCAAGTTGCTTCTTGCTGTGAAGAACTTCACTTGAAACTGTTGTCTACAACTGTGCCCATGTATTGAAAAGGCAGATGATGTTTTCAATAGCTGTTATTAAGACAAGGCTTGCCTCAACAGATATCCCAGCAAATGATTGCAGAATGTTGTGCAACCAGTACAATCAAAAAACCGAGATGTGAACTTACCTTGGAAATATAGGCTTTGATACCCTCAGCTAGCTTGATGCAAGGTTCTCCAAACAGTTGGGCCAGGTCTTCGGGAATGTCCCGGTCTTTATCCAGGGCATTGAGCAAGCCCAAGCACCGCAGCTCTTCTGTAACCCCCTGATTTTTAACCTGCCAAAAGAATAAAAGTTAAATTACAAACCCAAATCTCATGCAATTGGAATCGGTACATTAAAATATGGTTTGAATGCAACGTCATCCCAAGGAACAATAGGAAGCAAACTGGAAAACAATCAACAGGGAGTTGAAGGCATGCTCAATGAGGAAACAATCTGCTCAAGGCCGGAGCGTAGGCTGAAGATCAAAATGAGGGTATGTATCCCTCTTGACCCTTTCCAGGAAAGTAGATGAGAACATCTGCAATGGGGCTTTCTATGGAAAGCCAATGAGGTACAAGTTCACCTCAAGACCTTGAGCCAGCTGGAGAGGTATGTCCTACATAATGAGGGGCTTTCAAATGACCTTGCTCTGAAACCCTTGCTCTTATTTTCTGTCCTTTTCTCTCTTTCTCTGTTTAGAAACCCGGAGCCTCTCCAAGAAATATGTCACCAGTTAAGGGTTTCTGTGTGCAATTTTGAAGCCTTGAGTCACGGTCCGGCAAAGCTCTTAATGACTCTCCAGTCGCCGGCGAAGCGTGGCAGCAGAAGGTGTGTTTCGTTAATTCTCACCGCGTTGCGGTTTTCAAAGCGAACCAGGCAGGTAATGAGGGTCCCCCATGTTGAGCAGGGCTGCGCTCACAGGAACAGCTCAAGACTGATCCGAGACCAGTTTTGCGATTTCTTGTGTGACCACACAAACGAGGCTGGTCCTAGTCCTGGAAGGACTTATGGGACTGGGGCCAGGCTCCTTCATATTTGTTGATCGACAACCCGTTTGCGGTTTTGTCTCATGGGTACGCTTGGGCTGGTTCTGGATCAGCACATTAAAACGACTATAAGCATAAGCAGAAAAGTACATTAATAAGAAAGGCTAGTTTGGTAACAGTTTAATTTGTTAAAATTATTAAATGCATTATTTTTTAAAACAATATGTCACAAGTTACTGTTCTCTGGCTAACATGGATGAGGTTTTATCAAAATTGCAAAAATGATTTGTGATCATTTTGAAAACATTAGTAAAAATGCATTAAAGCTACAAACCAGTCAGTAATGTCTTGAATTCATGTTGCATATTTTCTTTTTGTAAAGAAGCAAAGGTTTCATGAAAAAAAATCTTTAAAGAGAAATATACACTACTGTTTTTTCGTAAGATCTTCGAATGTTTTTAAAAGATGTCTCTTATGCTCACCAGTGCTGCATTTATGTGATTACGAATATATTAAAAACAGTAACATTGTGAAATATTACCATTTTAAATAACTGTTACATATTTTAATATATTTTAAATGTAATTTATTTCTGTGATGGCAAAGCTGAGCATGGTCATTTATCATTTGCTGCATTTAACATTTCTTATTATTATCACAGCAAAAAACATGATGACAATAATGTGCGGTTAATTTTATATATTTTTTTAAACTGTGATATATATTTTTTTCAAGATTCTTTGAATAGAAAGTTCAAAAGGAAAGCATTTATTTTTTTGTAACAATGTAAAGTTTTTACTGTCACTTTTGATCAATTTAATGCACCCTTCTTTTAAAAAATGTCTTGCTGAGAGCAAACTTTTGAATGGTAAAAAAAATCAGAAACAATCTTAATTGGTTAGCCCTGAATAGTAAATGTTCAGATGAATAAATGCTGTAAAAGTACAATTCATTTTAGTTCATAATGCATAATGTTGAGCCTTGTATTTATGTCTCTGATGAAGGTTCTATTTACCACCTGAGCTATACCTGAGCTTCTATTTTCACCTGGAAAATAAAAACACTCTCTGACAAGTCACGGTTTGATCACGAAAACCCAGTTTACCTGATGCGTCATATCTTGTGCTTGCATGTACATGTTCAAAACCTTCTTAACTGTAAACAACTACTTGTCGAGTAAGTGCCTACTTCCGCGTTTTTCTCTCTTAGAAATGGGTCAGCCACACGTGCCCTGGATGGAATCTAAAGCACTGTCCAGGGTGTGGAGAAGCGTGAGCTAGAAACTGATCATTTGTCATCATGAGTTACACCAAATAAATTCAGCGACTCTGGGTCAATGCTGCTACACCCTAATACATGTAAACACCGCCAGTATTGCTATACGTAATGGTTCACAGATAGGCCGACTCCGAAAAATCATGTAGCTCAAAACGCGCTAAATTAAGTCAACATAGATGGTGGCATTGAGTCACTAGTGGCGCTCCAGAGGGTTTCTGATCCCAGAGAAGGCAGCAGGAAGTGGGGAACAATGCTTCAGTGTTAGCCCTCATTTCTGTAGCTGGGGAAAAGAAGCCACCACTGAACTTTCTGCTTCACTCCACATCCATTGCTTTTTTGGGAAAGGATTAAATAAGAGAAAGCAGGCGTGTAACTTAAATCCATGCCAGGGGCTCTCTGTCTCTGCATCTCACTATAACGTCTCACCGCTTCGCTCTTTTTTTCGGCTATTCCTCATCCATGTGTATGTTTTTTCTAGTCCCCCCTGTGGTCTCAAAGAAAGGAAAGCAGCCTGAAAGTTGGTTGTGATCTAAATGATCTGCGAGGGCTGAAGCGCTGCAACTTCGGACGACTTCCCAGAGGGCAACAGGTTTGTCTAAGCAGGTCTTCAAAGGAAATTCCAGCCAAATATTCAAGTTGTGCATTTGGCAAAGAACAAACTCTGAGGAGATTGTTCTCTTTCTCTTTGCTTCTCCAGAAGACCACACAGAAGTCAAAATCTGCCTTGGCAATAGAAAGCAACGCTGTGGCCTTGGGTCGACTAGGCTCTAAAAGCAATAAATCATGTCACGTTAAGAAGGGAACCCCCTTTCTGGGCAACGTTTGGTTTTTATTTAGACTCAGACAATGAAAAGTATGCAAACACGTTCAGTAGCTGCTTTCCTCACAATGACGGGTTGCTCTAAAATTAGCGCATGACTACAAGTGAACCTTGATATAGGAGTGTGACACAAACAACGACTTAAAGTCACTGAGGCATGCCATCAGCATGCCTCCAGTATATGCACCTGTACGTACAAACATTCGACTTTACAATGACCGTGCCATTGTGTGTGGCAAAAGCCCCAGTTGTCAAGGGTAACAATCCTTTTTTCTTATAATCACCTTTGTCTTGGCTTCTCTCATTGGCTCATAAATCTCTGGTAAATGGCCAATGAAGACAGGCCTTATTAAGAGTCCATTGTGATGCGTTTTTAAAGCCCTCTGGGTGTTCTATGAAGTCTCGGGCCATCGCCGTCCCGTTCTGCGCTGTCTGACTGAATGTTACACTTCTAGAATACTAACTATGTGCCTGTCAGTGGACCCCGGCTTCTTTTCCCGATCCAAAAGGGGCCCCAACAGTCGTCTTGCCCTGCTAGAATATCTAAGTACTTCTGAGAAGCAGGATTTGTTGTTTTTCTCCTCCACACGTAATTAATACAGAAATTAAACATGACATGGACAGATTGGAGTAATTAGGAACTTATTTTAACTCAAGTTACTTGACTGAATAGCAAGTTTTAGCCTCCTTTTGGGGCTAATCACGTCAGAAAAGTACTTTTTACGTTAAATTTGATTATTGTCAAATAAAATGCCCCTACGTGGCGGCGAAACATTCAGTCTGCAGAGTTTAATCGTGCTAAATGAGGGAGTTGCATTGTTTATTAGCAGCCCTGTTGGTGTAAACCAAGGCTTTGTTTGTCCTTTCAGACTCTGATAATGGGGTAAAATGAAGGTGTTTACTCGTCTTTTAGGACAACACTGTGAGCATCCCATCTGGTCAGCGCACCAACAGTGAGCACAGGATATTTATGTTAGTGCTGAAGAATGTTCATTAGGCAACAGCTGTGTGTGTGTGTGTGTGTGTGTGTGTGAGAGAGAGAGAGAGAGAGAGAAAGTCAGTGCATATCTGTCTTTATTTTCAGCACATTCTCACTCAAAATCTCACAATTCCTTTCTTCTTTTCTTGCTTTTTCAGAATGTCAGTGTGTTGAATTGATGACTGTCCCTTTGGAAAAAAAGATCTTTAATCCTTCAGCAAACACCACGGTGTTGTTTAATCCTTGAAAATATTTTCCTAAGGCTTTTTGTTCATGTATGACTGAAACTTCATCATAACCATGGCCTCCGGAATAGGCCAGGAGATATTTCAAATCCTTCTCAGATTTATTAGAAAACTCTGCGTCTTGTGCGTTGCACAAGATTTATACAGCGAAGTGAATCATTCCTTGGCCTAGTTTAATTTATTGTGGAACGACAAAAATAAAAAGCTACTCTGTGCTCCCTAATCAATTTAATTGCAGGACAGCAAATGATAAAAAAGTCTTAAATTTCTCAGTCACTTTATATTGGTGAAATTTATCCAGAGCTTTGTCCTCTTGTCAGTTTTGTATTTAAGGTTGAACCAGTCTGTGTAACACTGGAAACTATCCATGCCTTCTTTGGGCCTGGCAAACATAACGTAACTTGAATCCGCAAAGAATTATCAGAGAAAAGCAGCCACAATTAGCTATAATTATATGTTCTACATAAAAACCATAATATTATAGTGAACACGAGAGGGAAAGACAGAAGGAAATTGAATAAGAATAAAGGCCGAACATGAAGGAGAGGGGAAAACAAGAGGGTGAGAGACTGAGACGTTGTGGATCTTGGCAATGGAATATGTCACAGGAGGTTTGCCGTGGGGAGCCAGTGAGGAGACATACATTTGCTTGCAGGGTATTGCTTTACAGTGAATTTCTGGTATTGTTGATGAGAGGTCTGTCTAGAACTACATGTATACCATGTCGGTTGAGGGAAAAGGAGATTGGAGCTGGTCTGAACTGCAAACTGCTTTCCCAAAAGCAAACACCATATAGCACCATGACCCAGCACCAACTTCCAGCTTCATCCGACACCTAATCTAAATGGATTTTGTCAATCGTAGTTACTTATAAATAGGTCAGCCGTAACTCTGTTTAAATCAAATGGTGACAACTTGCGTGGGAGCTTCTGCTGTTATCCTCCCTGTTGTTTATAGTCTCACAGTGTGACCGTGAATTAACCTCACTTTCTTTTTTCCTTTCAGAGGTAGAGCGTTTATTTAAAACAATCTCTTTTCTCAAGTGGTATCATTTTACAGGCTTTGCTGATCGAAGGGCAGTTTTAAATTGAGAGTATTACAGCCCATATATATTTTTCATATTTTACTTTTTCAAAGTTTATTAATAATTAACCGGGTTTACAGAACCCAACCTCCATTCCTAGATTTTTCAACATGATTAGCTTTCATAGATATAGGTCAGAGTATGATTAAACGCATTATTTCATCACAAAAAGGCAGAGCATAATAGATATGCACTGCATGCTGAGTATATTGGTCGTTTTTTAAAAATGATACGTATCCAATAATCTTAACATTGTGAAGATTATATGTTGTATTTCATGGTGTTGGTGTGTTTCATAAGCACCTGTTGTTATCTATTTATTATGCTGAATTATGACATCCAGACTAGGCAGTAAAGCATGCATATGCACTTTTGAAGTGTTTCCAACATAATACAATGTTGCAAAACAACAGTACTTCCTTGTCTCGGTCTTTTGATTGGGTAATCATGTTTCTGTTGTGTGCAGTTTTGCAAAATTCTTTCTGTTAATAATCTGATACCATTCACTCTGAATTTTAGAAATATTTTAGACATTTGTTGTATTGGACTTTTAATAATAATAATAATTTTTTTATATTTGTAATATATTAAAAAGTATATTGTTTTTATTTTTATGTCATTTCTTTTTTTGAAGATTATCCATAAGCACACATTAAAAGTGATTTGATTCTTCTAACAGTTTGACTGAATCACGCCAATCATCACAAAACAACAAATTATCAGATTAGCCTAAATGACAAGAATTAAACCATTTCCCATCCCAATCCCACTGCTTTGCTTTCTTTGGCTATCTTAGTTCCTATCCTGAAAGCATTCCCTATGTATCTTGGAATATAAACTTCTGCTGGATCTGCAGTTTGGTAAAAGTTTTCCTCTGCTGTAAACCGTGTCTGAAAATTTAGTCAGCTGCCTACGTTGACAGCATTTTGCGGCATCAGGGGCACGGGAAACACAAGTAAATATGCTGTCTAGGCAGTGCGCTGTTTTGAGCGCGCCGTCGCCCCGAACGCGCCTGTGATGCCCAAAAATACTGGCACGAAGCTCGCCAAGTTTAAAGTCACGACCTCTGCAACAAGAATATAATAAGCGCAACTTAAAGAACTTCAGCTTACCTGCGATAAAGACATGTTTAAGTAGACAAAGAGTCCGGTGGTCGAAGCGATCTGCAGCACGACCACCACGATCACCACCATCGCGATCCATAACTTTGACGGCGAGTCTCGACCGCGTCCGTTCGCCGGAACCATCATGTATGTGGTGGACTCGCTGCTGACCGACCTGAAGTAATCCTGGTTGTTCTGAGTAGCCATGGCATTCCTAAGACGTGAGTAGATACGCGGTTAGTGACAAACAAATAGAAATCAGCAACGGGACGTTGAATAAACTCCTTCTTGTTGGCGCAGAGCG
>JAFVLL020021840.1:0-21853 GCA_021397915.2 Tor tambroides
GGACATTATTAACTTTAAAGGGGTATAAAGACCCCATTTCTAATAAGTAGAAAAAAACAA
Source organism: Tor tambroides (assembly GCA_021397915.2). Classification (NCBI taxonomy): domain Eukaryota; kingdom Metazoa; phylum Chordata; class Actinopteri; order Cypriniformes; family Cyprinidae; genus Tor; species Tor tambroides. Next base: position 61 of record JAFVLL020021840.1, read on the forward strand.
CCACCAGTTCTTATTCAGGACGTCCCATACTATATACACCCCACATATGAAACTATTTTACTGCAGCATTTTTGAGATATGGGACATTATTAATTTTAAAGGGGTATAAAGACCCCATTTCTAATAAGTAGAAAAAAACAACCACCAGTTCTTATTCAGGACGTCCCATACTATATACACACCACATATGAAACTATTTTACTGCAGCTTTTTGACATGTAGATATTATTAAGTAAGGGAAACATATGGCCTGTTGGTATAAGGACATTCCCATACTATATAGGGATATTTTATGATCATATTAATACAGTGTTTTGGAGATATGCAATGTTATTCCACTTGTAACACCTATAGATCCCATTTCTGGAATAGACATAATGAACGCTTAATTTTTATAAAGGACATGCACACTACATGTATAAATATAGGACATTACTTTCCTTTAATTCTGTTTTTCTTTTTGTCCTTGTGTGTTCTTCCATTGTTACTAATTTTTTTTGGTTTGTTGTCAAGTATTAAATATATACTGTATGTGATTACATCCATGTTTCTATTCATTTGGCCTTTAACCATCCATGACAATGATGAATATTTGATTTTATTACAGGATGAATATAGGATTTTAACACAGAATCTTTAGATTATTGTGCCTTCTCAGCATAAGGAATAACTTAAAGAGTTTTTAAAAAAGATAAATAATATTAAAGAAAATCCACATTCATCAGGTTCATCAAAAATAAATTTCACATTTATTGTAAGTAATGCAGTAAGAGCATGTGTTTTATTAACAATAAACAGTAATTATTAGAACGCACACAAACACAACAATACTTTAATTACTAAAGCCACATGGCCTTGAAACATGGCCCAAAAAATGTATATACCATAAATAAAATAAAATAAATAAATGCTGGCTAGGGAATAAATGTTACTGGAATATTTAGCTACTTCACAACTTTGCTTAATCGGTCCAGTCCTGAGTAATGTAGCATTCTGTATTGCCACTTCACTACTCACTACAAACCAAACATACAATGTATGGTTTATATTTTTTCCTTACATTTGGGGCAGTACCACTCATCATCCTTAGTAATGGCATTTTGTGGTATCTGCACACAGTTGGGATGATACCATCTCTTGCACAATGAGCATTCCACCATCAGTTCCCTGTAGTGTGCTGTCCTGCATACACAGTGCACATCCACAGTTGTTTCTCTCAGTGCTCCAATGCTATGTCATGGCTCAAGTTTGAAACGTACTCTGCCACACCTGAAAGATGTTAGAAGTTCAGTCCTTAATCGGCCCTCACGGAACTGGCAGTTTTCAGGCTTGAGGTTGCGACTCAATACAAACGCAAATGCAACTGCGAACAAACCACAGTTGCTGGAGTTGGACTGCTGTTGGACAGCAGGATAAATGATCATGAATTTGTCATCCACTGGCCTGATCAACCATGACAAAATTTGTTTGTCTTTTTCATCCAGAACTGTAGAGAGACTGTCATATACACAAATCTGATTGCTCTCACAAAACAGGTTGCTTACAGTCAGCCAGTGGTTACCTCCAGTATGTACAATTTGTATGAATGTGCCACTCGGAGTACCCACAATCCCTCCATTGTGTAAGGCACTGAATAACAGTGTTGACTGAAATCCGTCCATGTGTGGGCACTTAGTTGCAAGCAAGTAAGATGCAAAATCAATCTCTTCACTACTAAGCCAGTAATGTGGATGCATAATAGCACCATTTTTGCTGCCTTTTGGAACCATCGGTGGTCTCTGCAGCCTTGCACATTTAATTTTTTTGGAGGGGTCTTTTCCTTGCCAGCATGGTCCATAGTTCATGTACCTTGTTTTAATCCTATGTTTGGTAGGTAAAGTGTGTGTTTTCTTTACAGCCCCCTGAGGAAAAACAATAACTTTATTAAAGTCATCACCTCATTTATATAGCATTTAGTACAGCTTCACAACAATAAAAAGTCAGTGATGCAAACTTTATCAACTTAAATTCAAATTTACCTTTAAAGCAACTCTAAAAAATACAGCTAAGATGAAAAGGCAATGTGTGACAAAGTTAGGACACCCTGTGAATCAATTGCCTGTAGATCCACTTTTAGCAGCAATAACTTGAAGCACTCATTTTCTTTGTGACTTTATCAGTCTCTCACATTGGTCTGGAGGGATTTTGGACCACTCTTCTTTTTTACAGGGTGGTCCAGTTTATTCAGGTTTGTGGGCATTTGTTTATGCACAGCTCTCAACACAGCATTTGAGTCAGGATGAGCTCTGGACTTTGACTGGGTTATTGAACACCTTCATTCTTTTCAGCCATTCTGTTGTGCTTGTGTGCTTGGGTTCACTGTCCTGTTGCGCGAGCCAATTTTCACCCAACTTTAGATGTCGGACAAATGCCCTCATATTTGACACTCATATTTGAGAATACTTTAATATACAGAGGAGTTCATGGCCGACTCAATGACTGTGAGGTGCCCAGGTCTTTTGGTATGAGGTGTTTGTGCTGATATGCTCTTTAGGTTTTCACCAAACTTGGGGCTGTGCATTATGGCCAAACATTTCCACTTCAGTCTCATCTGTTCAAAGGACATTATTCTAGAAGACTTGTTTTGTTCAAATGCACCTTTGCAGACCTAAACTGTGCTGCCGAGTTTTTTTTTTTAGACAGAAGAGGGTTTCTTTTGCCAAGCTTTCTGAACGTGCCCATATTCTTCTAATGGTATTGTCATGAACTTTATCATTTAACATGTTAACTGAGGCCTGTAGAGCCTGGGGTGTAGTTCATGGGTTGTCTGCCATTTCTCTGAGCATTACACGGTCTGATCTTGGGGTGAATTTTCTGGGACGTCCACTCCTGGAAGGAGAGGTGTCTGTTTTAAATGTCTTCCACTTGTGAATAAACTTCAAAATGTTTGGAAATGGCCGTATTACTCTTCTCAGATTGATGGCAGCAACAATTGCTTCTCTAAGATGATTGCTGATGTCTTACCTTCTTGCCATTGTGTTAACACACACCTGAAGTCTCCAGATCAGCAAACTGCCAAAGCCTATGCTTTTATAGAGGCGCTCAGACTTGCTGATGATCAGTTAATCAAAGGCATTTGATTAGCAGTGCTTGACTGTTATTTACCCTCTTAATTCCAATGTTAACAGTAAGGGTGTCCTAACTTTGTCATGGCTTTTCCAATTTGACTTTATTTTTGTTAAACAAATAATGACACAGTGCAATTGCAACACGGGTTGTTGTTCATCTGAGGTTTTATTTTCCAAATTGCAGGACCAGCTTAGACTATTTTTTATGATGTCCTGATACAGAAAACCATGGAATTCAATAGAGTGCTGTATGTTTTTTCGCGCACCTAATCAAGTTTGGGTTTGCTATCTGTAACCTAGAATAAATCCTGACACCCCCCCCCCCCCTCCCCCCTCTCCAGACCGCAGGGTCTGCTCAAACTAATCTCTAATTTATCTTGGTAGCAATTTAAACCAGCTTTGTAAAAACAGGCCATCAGTTTATTTATCGATGTTCAATAATTGTTTAAAGTCAATGTGCAACAACATTTTAGTTATTGATGTATATCAGGGATGCCCAAACTCTGTCCTGGAGGGCTGGTGTCCTGCACAGTTTAGCTCCAACTTGCCTCAACACACCTGCTGGTAAGTTTTTAGTATGTCTTCTAAGAGCTTGATTAGCTGGTTCAGGTGTATCTGTTTAGGGTTATAGGTAAACTCTGGAGGACATTGGCCCTCCAGGACCAAGCTTGGGCACCCCTGATTTATACTGAGTTACTTTTTATAACTTTGACATTTTTATACATTTATAACATTATACAAAAACAATTCAGTTCACAAACAGTACCAAATTTCTCACTGGATGTGCTGGAAAAATTTTACTGCCTTGACTTTCTACAGTATAGTTAAAAGTCAAACGTGTTAAAATCATACCTTTTTTGACTTGGTGTCAGCAGCTGTCTTTGGTCCTTTCTTTGTGTTTTGTTGTCCTTTCACTGCAGCCTAAATAATTCACATCACAATCAGTAACAAATATCTAACTGGATGTGCTCGAAATATTTTACTGCCTTGACTATCTGTAGTATAGTTAAAAGGCAAGCGGGTTGAAATCTGACCTTTTCCGACTTGGTGTCAGCAGCTGTCTTTGTTCCTTTCTTTTTGGTCTGTTGTCCTTTTACTGCAGCCTGAATAATTCACATTACATTCAGTAACAAATATAGTATAGTTAAAAGGCAAATGGTTGAAATCATACCTTTTCCGACGTATTGTCAGCGGCTGTCTTTGTTGTCTCCTTTGTAGTTTGTCGTCCTTTCACTGCAGCCTGAATAATTCACATTACAATCAGTAAAAAATATAGTATAGTTAAACGGCAAACATGTTGAAATCATACCTTTCCCGACTTGGTGTCAGTGGCTGTCTTTGTTCCTTTCTTTGTAGTCTGTCGTCCTTTCACTGCAGCTTGAATCAGTAACAAATATCTCACTGGATGTGCTGGAAAATTTTTACTACTTTGTCTGTCAATAGTACAGTTAAACGGCAAACATGTTGAAATCATACCTTTCCCGACTTGGTGTCAGCGGCTGTCTTTGGTCCTTCCAGTGTTGTCTGGCATTCTTCCACTGCCGCCTAAACAATTTACATTACATAAAATAAAATGTGCAGATTACATATATATATATATATATACATATATATGTAATATATATATATATATATATATACTGACAGGAAGATGTTGGGTGGGCTCAGCAAAGGTCCTTCTGTTGGGATTCCAACCCAGGTCAGCCAGAAGAGCAGTTGTGCTATATGTCAGTGCACTAGCCACTAGGCTATAGGCATTGACAGTACTACATTTTTAATGTTCTATAACATTATACAGGTATGTGCCAGAAAACTAGAATATTGAGGGAAAGTCCATTTATTTCACTAATTTTTTATTCAAATAGTAAAACTTACATGTTATATTAGTTCACTACACACAAAGTGAAATATTTCAAGCCTTTATTTGTTTCAATTTTGATGATTATGGATTAAAGAAAAAAAAAAAATCCAGTATTTCACCAAATTGGAATATTTCATGTGACCAATAAAAAAAGGATCTTTAACACATGTTGGCCTTCTGAAAAGTGTGGTAATGTACTGTATTATGTCCTCAGTACTTTGTTGGGCCTCCTTTTGCACTAATTACAGCATCAAAGCGGCATGGCATGGAGGCAATCAGCCTTTGACACAGTTGAGGTGTTATGGTAGCCCAAGTTGCTTTGTTATTGGCCTTCAGCTCGTCTGCATTTCGGGGTCTCTGTTACCTCATCTTCCTTTTGACAATACCCCATAGATTTTTAATGGGGTTTAAGTCAGGCGAGTTCACCTGCCAATCAAGTACAGTTATTCTATGGCTATTAAACCAGGTACTGGTAGTTTTGGCTTTTTGGGTAGGTGCCAAATCCTGCTGGAAAATAAAATCATCATCTCCGAAAAGCTTGATTATGTGTCAAGACACTCCTGAACCAAAAACAATGTCAGAAGCATCTGTGCAGGGCTAAGGAGAAAAAGTACTGGTCTCTTGCCCAGTGGTCCCAAGTCCTGTTTTCAGATGAAAGCAAAATTTGCATTTCATTTGGAAATCATGGTCCCAGAGTCTGGAGGAAGACCGGAGAGGCACAAAAGTCAAGCTACTTAAAGTCCAGTGTGAAGTTTTCACAGTCAGTGATGGTTTGGGGAGCCATGTCATCTGCTGGTGTGGGTCCATTGTCTTTTATCAATTAAACACAGCTGTCTACCAGCAAATTTTAGAGCACTTCATGCTTCCTGCTGCCGACAAGCTTTTTGGAGATGATGATTTTATTTTCCAGCAGGATTTGGCACCTAAACTGTGTCAAAGGCTGATTGCCTCCATGCCACGCCGCCTTGATGCTGTAATTAGTGCAAAAGGAGGCCCAACAAAGTACTGAGGACATAATACACTACATTAACACACTTTTCAAATGCCAACATGTGTTTAAGATCCTTTTTTTACATGAGGTGACATGAAATATTCTAATTTTCTGAAATACTGGATTTGTCTTTGTTTTATTGTCTTTAATCTATAATCATCAAAATTGAAACAAATTGTAACGCCAGGCCAGCAGAGGGAGCCCTTACCCTACACTGACTGTTACCACTCCCTCTGCTGCTTCTTTGGTTACTTCCTGTTTGGCAGTTATATAAAGAAGGCCATGCCAAACAGGACCTTGCAAAGTATTGTTTTGCTGTTGTGGAACCTACTTAGCGTTTTCCCTGTTTGCTCACTTGGATTTTGACACTTGCGTGTCTTTTGGATTATGCTTTTGTCTTGCCTTGGATATACTGTTTGCTGGTGTTCGACCCTGCCTGTCTTGACTACAATCTGTATAATAAAAGCTCGCACTTGGATCTTACAACGCTGTTGTCGAGTCCCCCTGTTAAAAAATATTTCACTTTGTGTGTAGTGAACTAATATAACATACAAGTTTAACTTTTCGAAGCAAATTACTAAAATAAATGGACTTTCCCTCGATATTACAATTTTTTGGCACATACCTGTATTTCAAATGTAGTGCAGCAAAAACGACAACATTATGCTTTGGAATGTAGTGAAGTAAACGTTTTCCAAAGAAAAACACTGGTAAAGTACAGATCATTTTTACATTTAAAACTATTTCACTACTGTCCAACTCTGGTTACAATAAGTTGTATGTTAATACAGTACCTTTTTGGCTGTCTTGAATGGGAAACCCTTTTTAAGTGGTGACACATAGATTCCTTTCCTGCGAGGCTTTCTTTGTTTCCAGCGCTCAACATGTACCCTGTGTGTCTTTAAAAATCAGAGTAATTGGAAAGATGACCTGATAAATCAGTATATAACATTATTTATACTGAAGGTTAACATTTGGAAAAAATCACCTTTTTGTTGCGTACAGAGTCAGAGAACTCCATTAATAGAGCGTTATGGGTGTGCTGATAAATGTGAACAAAGTCATCAAGTCTTGTAAGACGGCGTCTCTGGAATCGTATTTTCTTCAGATCCCACTGACTTTTCTCCATCACACCCTGTGTTTTGTTGTCCTCTGTGTAGTTCTAGATTATTTAAAAAATGCTTGTGAAAGTATAAATTAATATTTTCTTTAGCAGCACATGTACTATGTATCTCAGAACACAATTTATTGTACAACATTCTTAAACATGTACCTGTGTAGATAAGTCTCTGCAGCGCATAAAGTTGTTGGACAGATATTTGTAGGCTGGTCCTTTTCCATGGTGGCCAAGATCACCTAGACAATTTGGAAGTAACCCATTTACACCATTAAATTATATTATGAATAATTCACACAGAGTATACAACATAATAATTGAAACTTTTCACACTTTGGAGCATTTTCAAACTGAGGGGAATGTATTTCATTTGCATACAGCTACTTACAATTCACATGTTTGACATTCTTCAACTCACACAACCTCATACAACTAAAGTCCACTTACCCAACATAAGACCAGACCAGAGAGGTGCCTGAGGTAGGAAATATTTTAACAGGCTAGGCATGAATGTAGGTGAATGATACTCATTTGGCTCCCCATTTTCACATACAGGTGCATTTGCCATTATTTCTTCAAAATGAGTGTGAAATGGTGTTGGTCCCACTTTAACCTGCAAATTAATAATAATTTTATTATGTATTTAAGGGGAGAAAAAACTACTAGAAACATACTAGCATTATGCCATTATCCCTATTTCAGTATGCCATAACCACATTAAAATAACTGACTTGAAAGGCAACCAGAATATTAGGCTGTGTCACAAACCTGAAAGTCATTGTCACCACAGTAACTTCCTTCATACATGCCCATTCTCTCCATCCTGTTCTGAAGATTTTGGAAGTGCTTTTGAACATTGTCACCACTATGGGAGCTGGAGAACAAGACTGTCATGCTAATAATGATGTCATCCATCTCCATCAGTGTGGCAGCACTTGTCAGGAGTCCAAAAAGATGCATGGACAGTCTGTAGTGTTTTGGGGAACTGACAAACAAAGGACAAATATAAGTTTAACATATAGTACTGTCAGAAATTCTGAAAAGTTAATGAAGGTACAGTAATATGCTAACATCTTGACATTGTTTTACAGTTTTTTGTGATTTCTCAAGTGAACAGTAATGTTAAAGCACAACAATACACTACATAAACTGCCAGAACTAATTGCACCCATATTTTCATACTCATAAATACTTCATCGGCTGACACAAACAAGTAGGGAACCACCTTGAATAATTTGGAAATATTTGCTAGTACCTAGGTTTGGTACTGTTATGTCATTCCTGTTAATTTATGTTAATTTCCATAATTTCACTACAAACAATGAAAATTACACTTTACTTGCCTAATTTAATATGAATTCATTATGTTACTTTCCTAACTGTTAAAACATAACAAATACAAACTTACTGTTTCTTGCAGAACACTTTCGCATTCTTCATAATGTGGCTTAGGCAGCGATGAAGAATTGGCATCTTCTTGATATCTTTCAACTGTCCAGTGATGATGTCATAGTACATCCAGATCAAACTCTCCAAAGGAAGTTTGCAGAAAGTGTATGCAATAGACTGCATTAGCACAAGGGACCCATCACACATTATCATCACTGGTCTCCGCACTGATTTTTTCCCAAACAACTTGTAATAATCAGTTTGAAATGATTCCAGAAAAAATAGTACAGATGCAGTGGTGTGGTGGCAGGTTACATAAGTTGCTACAGGGATGGGAGAGCAGCCTTTAATAGGATGTCTCACCACCAACTCGTACACATATATGGGTGCTGATTCTCCTTGTACTTTCTGTATAATGCTTCCTGTGGCATCGATATACACAACATCATCTCTGCATCTCTGATGGAAAAGCCGGATTGTGGCTTTGGACCATAGCATTACTCCTTTGGGATGTAAGAGCACCTTCTGTAATACATCATAATCTTCATCTGTTTTTTCTTCAACCATTTTCTGAAGACTTAACAGTTCATTGTCATGTCTTCTGAATTTTTTCCGTGTTTTGAAAGCTATATTTTTGAGGACTTCAGGTGTGGGTGCTTGGTCTCGACATCCTGATTCGAAGACACTAGGTTCGATTTTTTCCAGAGACTGTAAATGTAAGGCTCTTGGAAGGATTGTCTCTAACTGCTTGCCAATAATGTCTCTCTCATCAGCTCGTACGGGTCTTGTTTGTAATTCAGCCATACTATGGCAAACCTCCACTCCCTGAAATGTCACCCAGGCTTTCAGAGTACTCTCGTCATGTACAGTCACCTCAATACAAACAGGGCAATCTGCAAATCTGCAGTAGGCCAGGCAATGGAATATAGGCCCTCTTCTTTTTGACACTTTCGTTTTGACTGTATGCCTTTTAAATGCTATGCTGCAATATGGGTGGACAGAACATATTCCTTTTGCTATTACATTTGTCCATTGTAGGTCTTTGAACTGGTGTCCAACCTGTCGTTTCCGTAGGTCTGTCCAATCCTTTCTATCAATAAAAAAAAAACATGGCCCTGTCGGCAAGGTATGTTTAAAAAACAGGTTGTCAGCTGAACCACTGTCCTCAGAAGAAGGTGCTGATGAATTGTTAGAGTCCTGTGTTTCAGTGTGCTATATAAAAAATTGACATTACGAACAATTAAAAAATTAGACTCTTGAAATGCAGTAAGTAAATTCTAGTAAGTGTAATGGATATACTGTCTGTTTACACCAATTGAATCATTGTTGTAAATTACTTTAAAACGGGCATTAGATAAAAGATAACTGCATATCAAATTTGTTGAGTCAATTTGAGAAAAGATCTCACCCTGGCAGAAGGAGATTCAGCTCCAGCAACATCCTTGCCCTCAGACTCTACGTCAGTTTCATGTGGACTTGAAGGGCTGTGTGCAGGAGACCACTTGAACATACAGAGAAACACACAAGTTAAAGTGGTTATGAGGAAAAGTGTATGCCATCTGTATCCCAAATATCTTTGTGCTTAGCAAAGATATTACCCTGGCAGAAGGAGACTCAGCTTCCCCAACATCTCTATCCTCTGGATTGCCAAGAGGAGGCTCCTTGGAAATACAATGGTGAATTGTGAAATGCTCAAACAAATTCAAGTATTATTAACAAAGATGCTAACTGAATGCAACACCAAAGTTAGTGTGTAACAACATATGCCCCAGACAATAATTACTATGTTTTTACTGCTCCATTACTTGATTTAATGTCTATGCATCTGTATATTACCTGACACGTTGACCCATCGTAAGTATAAACTTGAAAAGAAACTTAATACACATATCCTCCTCCCTGTTCTCTCGTTGAAATATTACCTGTAGGTGGACCTGTGCAATGTTCTTCAATCTTACTCTGTTGCAAAGAGAATTTGGAATTTGCAAAGACTGGCAAAGTGTTCCCCAGGTGCCAGTAGGGAGATAAGCACTTTCATCTTTAGCATGGCCTTGTAGAGCATGCTTTATGTCATGCAGCGTGATCTGAATGTTATGGCCCTGTGTGTGGAAAATGTAAATATGACAAACTTTATTAATAGACTGATATAACTGAAACCGAAAAATTAATTACTTCATAAAAGTAATATGATGTCATCATTACTGTCATCTTACCTTTCCAAAGGTGGAAAAGAAGTATGTTCTGGAGGGCAATGGAATATTTACAATAATAGTAATGAACGGCAAATCAATACTATTACAACACATATTTTATTTTGAAAAAACGTATTTAAAGGCTTTACTGAAAAATCTATGCAATATTTCAGAGAAACTCTACTTACCGAAGTCTTCATCGAGGCATGACAGTATTTCTGAAGGTTGAAGGGCGTGGCTCAAAAAATATACATTATAGCCAATTTGTAAATATTGATATACTACGAACATGTACAGGTATTATGTTTGTATAAGTTAAATTGAATACATTAACTTAATTTTTTAAGCATGCAATTTTTTTTATCTTCTTGTAATAATGGTAAAAATATAAATTAAACTCAAATGTCGTAATAACAGGGATTCAGCCAATCAGGACGCAGCAAGATATGTACGCAGCGTCAGTGCGATAAATATGGACGGTCATTACAATAATGTAATCGCTGTTTCTTATAGTATGTATGTGCAAATAATTATTATATTAAAACAAAAAAAATTATTTTCAATGTTTTATAAATCTCTATCCTTTTTTTTGTTTGTTTTGTTTTGTTTTTGTAATGCTTAGTTATTTACCTGCTTAAAATGAGGAAACTGAAATAAGACTTAAAAACATTATTGCCCTCTACTGGACAAGTTTACTTTTACAGACTTGGGCAGTCATTTATAAAAACTACTGTGTTAAACTGTTAGCTCCTAAAATAAAGTGTAATACATTGGGGGAAATTCAGCCATCAACTTTCCTCTTTTGTTTCTAAGGGCTTACATTTAAAATTAGTTATAAAGAATAGTAGTATGTGTAGGCAAAGGCCAGGGAAACTTTTTAGAAATATGGTTTTCATAGGCATTTTAAGGGTAATAATGTCACATATCTATAAAACGCTGCAGTGAAATAGTTTGAGATAATGTGTGCATAAAGTGTGGGATGTCCCCTATAAGAATTGGCCATTATAATTTTCAACTTATTAGAAATTAGGTCTGTATAGGGCTCTGAAGTGCAATAATGTCCTATATCTCCAAAACGCTGCAGTAAAATGGTTTGATATGAGGTGTGGATATAGTGTGAGACGTCCCCTATGAGAATTGGTCATTATTTTTTTCTACTTATTAGAAATGGGGTCTTTATACCCCTTTAAAATGTAATAATGCCCCATATCTCAAAAATGCTGCAGTAAAATAGTTTCATATGTGGTGTGTATATAGTATGGGACGTCCTGAATAAGAACTGGTGGTTGTTTTTTCTACTTATTAGAAATGGGGTTTTCATACCCGTCTAAATTTTAATAATGCCCCATATCTCAAAAATGCTGCAGTAAAATAGTTTCATATGTGGTGTGTATATAGTATGGGACGTCCTGAATAAGAACTGGTGGTTGTTTTTTTCGACTTATTAGAAATGGGGTCTTTATAGGCCTCTAAAGTGTAATAATGTCAAATATCTCATAAATGCTGCAGTAAAATAGTTTCATATGTGGTGTGTATATAGTATGGGACGTCCTGAATAAGAACTGGTGGTTGTTGTTTTCGACTTATTAGAAATGGGGTCTTTATAGGCCTCTAAAGTGTAATAATGTCAAATATCTCATAAATGCTGCAGTAAAATAGTTTCATATGTGGTGTGTGTATAGTATGGGACGTCCTGAATAAGAACTGGTGGTTGTTTTTTTCTACTTATTAGAAATGGGGTCTTTATAGGCCTCTAAAGTGTAATAATGTCAAATATCTCATAAATGCTGCAGTAAAATAGTTTCATATGTGGTGTGTGTATAGTATGGGACGTCCTGAATAAGAACTGGTGGTTGTTTTTTTCTACTTATTAGAAATGGGGTTTTCATACCCGTCTAAATTTTAATAATGCCCCATATCTAAAAAATGCTGCAGTAAAATGGTTTGATATGAGGTGTGCATATATTATGGGACGTCCTGAATAAGAACTGACCATTCATTTCTTGTACTTATTAGAAATGGGGTCTTTATACCCCTCTAAATCGAATAATGTCCCATATCTTGAAAATGCTGCAGTAAAATGGTTTCATATGAGGTGTGCATATAGTGTGGGACGTCCTTTATAAGAACTGACCATTCATTTCTTGTACTTATTAGAAATGGGGTCTTTATACCCCTCTAAATCGAATAATGTCCCATATCTAGAAAATGCTGCAGTAAAATGGTTTCATATGAGGTGTGCATATAGTGTGGGACATCCCGTATAAGAACTGACCATTCATTTCTTGTACTTATTAGAAATGGGGTCTTTATAGCCCTCTAAAGTCTATTTATGTCCCATATCTAGAAAACGCTGCAGTAAAATGGTTTCATATGAGGTGTGCATATAGTGTGGGACGTCCCATATAAGAACTGACCATTCATTTCTTGTACTTATTAGAAATGGGGTCTTTATAGCCCTCTAAAGTGTATTTATGCCCCATATCTTGAAAATGCTGCAGTAAAATGGTTTCATATGAGGTGTGCATATAGTGTGGGACGTCCCATATAAGAACTGACCATTCATTTCTTGTACTTATTAGAAATGGGGTCTTTATACCCCTCTAAATCGAATAATGTCCCATATCTCAAAAATGCTGCAGTAAAATGGTTTCATATGTGGTGTGCGTATAGTATGGGACGTCCTGTATAAGAACTGATCATTGTTTTTTTCTACTTATTAGAAATGGGGTCTTAATAACCCTCTGAAGTGTAATAATGTCCCATATCTCAAAAATGCTGCAGTGAAATGGGTTCATATGTGGTGTGCGTATAGTATGGGACGTCCTGAATAAGAACTGGTGGTTGTTTTTTTCTACTTATTAGAAATGGAGTCTTTATACCCCTCTAAAGTGTAATAATGCCCCATATCTCAAAAATGCTGCAGTAAAATAGTTTCATATGTGGTGTGTATATAGTATGGGACGTCCTGAATAAGAACTGGTGGTTGTTTTTTTCGACTTATTAGAAATGGGGTCTTTATAGGCCTCTAAAGTGTAATAATGTCAAATATCTCATAAATGCTGCAGTAAAATAGTTTCATATGTGGTGTGTGTATAGTATGGGACGTCCTGAATAAGAACTGGTGGTTGTTTTTTTCTACTTATTAGAAATGGGGTCTTTATACCCCTCTAAAGTGTAATAATGCCCCATATCTCAAAAATGCTGCAGTAAAATAGTTTCATATGAGGTGTGTATATAGTATGGGACGTCCTGAATAAGAACTGGTGGTTGTTTTTTTCTACTTATTAGAAATGGGGTCTTAATAACCCTCTGAAGTGTAATAATGTCCCATATCTCAAAAATGCTGCAGTAAAATGGTTTCATATGTGGTGTGCGTATAGTATGGGACGTCCTGAATAAGAACTGGTGGTTGTTTTTTTCTACTTATTAGAAATGGGGTCTTTATATCCCTCTGAAGTGTAATAATGTCAAATATCTCATAAATGCTGCAGTAAAATAGTTTCATATGTGGTGTGTGTATAGTATGGGACGTTCTGAATAAGAACTGGTGGTTGTTTTTTTCTACTTATTAGAAATGGGGTTTTCATACCCGTCTAAATTTTAATAATGCCCCATATCTAAAAAATGCTGCAGTAAAATAGTTTCATATGAGGTGTGCATATATTATGGGACGTCCTGAATAAGAACTGGTGGTTGTTTTTTTCTACTTATTAGAAATGGGGTTTTCATACCCCTCTAAATTTGAATAATGCCCCATATCTAAAAAATGCTGCAGTAAAATAGTTTCATATGAGGTGTGCATATATTATGGGACGTCCTGAATAAGAACTGGTGGTTGTTTTTTTCTACTTATTAGAAATGGGGTCTTTATACCCCTTTAAAGTGTAATAATGTCCAATATCTCAAAAATGCTGCAGTAAAATAGTTTCATATGAGGTGTGCATATAGTATGGGACGTCCTGGATACGAATTGATCATTGTTTTTTTCTACTTATTAGAAACGGGGTCTTTATAGCCCTGTAAAGAGTTACAATGTCTCGTATCTCCAAAACACTGCAGTAAAATGGTTTAATATGAGGTGTGCATATAGTATGGGACGCCCCCTATGAGAATTGGCCATTATTTTTTTCAACTTATTAGAAATGACGTCTGTATAGGCCTCTGAAGTGTAATAATGTCATTATTCTTGATGTCATATTTATGATAATTATTGATTACTGATTCAGACTTTTAAACCTATTGTAAACTTATTTTGCTATTTACTTTCAGTGCAGACATTACACCTAATGAATGCACTCAAAAATAACAGAAATTATAGAACAGTGACAAATGAATACACAACTGAGGGATTTAAAATGAGTATATAATTTATTTTGTCTTCCATTTGCATATAATTTATCTGTAAACACAACTACATTTACAATGACTGTAAAAGAAGAAATATACAGAAAACATTATTCAAAGAAAGACAAGTGTCAAAGACATCGCACCTATAAACAATAAGGAAAACAAAAAGTGCAAAACACCAGTCTCGAAACATGACACCTTTTTATATCACATCACAATCGCGCTGGGCTTTTCAAGAAAAGCGCTCTGAAAGCGCGTTCTTTCTGTGTTGTTCCTGAAACTACCGTAATAATTGTAATATGAGCGCACGGTAAAAATAGATCGCGGCTGGCTTGACCGCAGTTCGATTGCTTCAAAGACCACGGCACACGCTATAACGTGTCTTTTTTTCAGTCTTGACTATTCCAATCACATGTTGGTGGGCGGAGTTAGTGTAAATAGCCTCTGCCAAAAAGGAGGGCTATTTGCACTTAATGTAAATAGACACTCCGTTAAAGGCAGCTGTCACACAACGCTGTGTATAAAAGACAGGAAGACTCAAGTGCTGTGCAAAACAGAGGAATGAAGTTTATTAGAAACTTCGGATGATCACATCCAAAAACAGGATCACAAAGTTCGGGAGAAAAACTGGGCTCCCAGTGCCCACACCAACTGGACAGATGGCTGGGAGGAATAGACCGAAAGGGGTTCAGTCTCGCGCTCCCAATCCGGACACGCTATCCAGTGGATAATTAAATCCTCGCCTGAGGATCCTGGACACAGTACAAAAGAAAGGAGATATCTACATGTGCAAGGTAAACGTACAACAAGATGACATACCGACACTGAGAGAAGGCATAGATGGGAATAAATAGGAAAGGGGAAATGAGTAACAGGTGCGGGGCTAATGGAGCGCACAGTGCAGCGAGTTAGCGCTGATTGCTCCCCCACGTGCAGCAGCAGATGACAGGACGAAAACGAACCACCACGTGTAGATGACATAACAGCAGGGATGAGTCGGAGAGAGGTGCCGACCATGACAGAAGCATTGTTGTGTAACGGGACTTTGTGATGTTAGACTATTCTTTCATAAAGCAATATGCAATATGAGAGGCAATATCCAATGAATTCCAAAATGTGAACCAACAAAATCTGAACAGGAACTATATAAACCTTTTCAGATAAACCTTTTCTTTGTTTGCCAAAAAATTATAAAGAGCACCAAGTTTGTTGTGCCTGTTTGTAGGGCTGCACAATTTGGCCATACATTTTGTTTTTATATGTCAATATGGTCAACACATTATTTTATTATTGTTGCATTCTTGTATGAATGAATGCTGTGCTATCATGGAGGTTGAAGCTCCATCTGCTAGCAAGCGTCTAACTTGAATTGATTTAAATACAATATGTTTTTGCATGCTAAGTAATGTCATCGTCGAATATGTGGCTATGCAGTAGAGATGCGTTCACTGTCATACATCATTCAGCATTCATTTTGTAATTTTATCTTTTTTTTTTGCTTGATTATACAAGTTGTTGTGATTTATGTCTATCATGATTTCATACGTTAACATTTCAAGTGAAATAATTAGACTATTCTTTTTTTTCTGCAATCGAAGGAAAGCAAAATAGCTTAAATTGTGTCAGAGATTTCTCTCATTTTAAAGATATTATCAAGAATCCTTTTAGAAAAATAGAATTAGACCTAACTTTTAACTTATTCTTAAAATTTATGAAAAAAAAAATTAAATCAACTTTATAATAAATAGGCTACTCTTCATAACAAATTTTCTTCATAACGATTAAATGAACATATTATTCAAAACTAATTTTTCATAGATTTTATAAAATCACAAATATGACATGAAATAAAATCATATATATATATATATATATATATATACAATGCCCTCCACTAATATTGGCACCCTTGGTAAATATGAGCAAAGGTGGCTGTAAAAATAAATTGCATTGTTTATCCTTTTGATCTTTCATTCAAAAAATTCATAAAATTCTAACCTATCATTGAAGTAAAACAATTGAAAGTGGGGGAGAAATCGTATTGTGAAATAAATACTTTCTCTAGTTCATATTGGCCACAATTATTGGCACCCAATTATTGCAATGTCCTTTTCCCAAGATAGCAGCCCTGAGTTTTCTTCTGTAATGCCTGAAGAGTTTGGAGAACACCTGATAAGAGATCAGAGACCATTCCTTCATGCAGAATCTCTCCAGATCCTTCAGATTCACAGTGCTTCTCCTCTTTAGTTCACCTCACTCATTTCTATAGGGTTCAGGTCAGAGGACTGGGACAGCCATGGCAAAAGCTTCATTTTGTGCTCAGTGACCCAATTTTGTTTTGATGTTTGTTTTGGATTATTGTCCTGATGGAAGATCCAACCACGGCCCACTATAAGATTTCTAACAGAGGCAGTCAGCTTTAGATTATATATCTGTTGATTTTTGAGAGAATCCATGATGCCGTGCTTCTGAACAAGAAGTCCAGGCCCTCCGGTAGAAAAACAGGCCAACAACACTTAAGATCCAGCAGTATATTTAACCGTGGGCATGGGGTACGTTTTATCCCTGTTTCTACTAAACCCATCTAGTGGGTTTGCTGCCAAAAAGCTTTTTAGTTTCATCTGACCATAGAAGCCAGTGTCATTTGAAGTTCCAGTCGTGTCTGACACTGAATATGCTGGATTTTGTTTTTGGATGAGCGAGGAGAATTTTTCTTGAAATCCTCCTGAACAACATGTGGTGATGTAGGGGCTGTTTGATATATATTTTTTAGGCTTTCTGACCCCAAGACTCAACTAATCTCTGCAATTCTCCAGCTGTTATCCTTGGAGAGTCTTTGGCCACTCAAACTCTTCTCCTCACCGTGCATTAGGACGATATAGACACATGTCCTCTTCCAGGCAGATTTGTAACGTATTTAGTTGATTGGAACTTCTTAATTATTGCCCTGATGGTGGAAATGTGGATTTTCAATGCTTTAGCTCTTTTCTTACAGCCAATTTCTATTTTGTGAAGCTCAACAATCTTGTTCTGCACATCAGAACTTTATTGTTTGGTTTTACTCCTTGTGATGGATGATTAAGGGAATTTGGCCTTAGTTTTCTTTATATTTATAATCCTTTGGAACAGGAAGTCATAGCTGGACAATTTCATGCTCCTAGTCTCCCTGGTGTGCTAAAAAAATGTAAATATGAATGGGAATATACTTCAGAGATATTTTACTCATAAGAATTTCCAGGGGTGCCAATAATTGTGGCCAACATGCATTGGAGAAAAACATTTATTTTATCATGAGGTTTTCTCCCCACTTTCAGTTGTTTTACTTCAATGATAAGTTTGAATTTTGTGAATTTTTTGAATGAAAGATCAAAAGGATAAACAATGCAGATTTATTTTCACAGCCACCTTTGGTCAGATTTACCAAGGGTGCCAATATTAGTGGAGGGCACTGTGTGTATATATATATATATATATATATATATATATATACACACACAGTTTAATTATAATAGTTTTGTGTCAGATGGATGAGGAAATTACAGTGCCTTGAATTTCTTGCAGTTCTTTTGTCAGCTGTCGGAGTGTTGTTCTGACAGCACAATGGGAGCAAATACTGTTTAATATGACTTTTGATTCTGAATATATGTAGCATTATGTTTTATTTCATTCTGACCAGTAACTTGGAAACCGTAAAAAAAAAAAAGCTTACTGTTTTAAAACAATTTTAATGCCTTTTAGACATACATGAGATGATGAATATAGTATTGCTTGACTAAACGTTTAAAAATAGCACTAGAAATGTTATAATTTAAGAAATTAAACATAAGTGTCTGAAAAGACATAATTAAGTGTGTCTGCACCAGCAATAATTCAGAAAAAAAAGAAATATGGGATTTAATGCAATATAGACCATGTGACTACAACATAGGAGCTGATTAAAGATAATTACAATTTCAACAACCAGTATCCATGATTACAGTGCAGAGCTCCAGATCCTATATCAGTTATATAACGCAAAGTAATCTGTATCATTATAAAAACCAATCAATATCGGTCCATCTCTACTATTTATGCAAAGTTCCTGAATCTCAGAGGACAGAAACTTGCTAAACTTTATTAGTGTGTGTTCTTATAATGTCAATAAGAGTGCTTTTGAAGAATAGCACATGTATAGAATAATAAAGAATAAATGACAAAAAAAAAATAAATTTTTTTTTTTTCATATTTATGAGATTATTTACAATACAACTGTCTTCTTCATCAAACAATCCTGAGAATTACTGTTCAAACAGTCTTTAGGAAGGAAGAAAAAATGAGAAAGAATGAAGTAGAATGTGAGAGAAAGGGGGGATAAGATGAGGTTGGGGACACTTCTGAAGTTGGAGGATGCTGCATTGAATGCAACAAATCCAGGCTGGTTGCTGCCCGTGTAAGACTTGATCCAGTCCTGGTACTGAGAGACTCTGGCAAACACAGTGGGAAGTGTGGGGTCAGCACATTCTCTACCAAAACTCACAATGCCGGACTGAATCCACAGGGAGCCGTTCCTAATGACCATTGGACCTCCAGAGTCTCCCTGTATTGACAAACAATCAGCATTTATAACTCTGACAGTATCCAGTGAACAACTTGCAGACATAAGTATGCAGTAGTGTAGCCCAATGGTAATAGCATGCCAGCCGTGTGTCCATCAGAGCATTTTTTCTCCTGAGGCCAGCATATATTCTTCAATTGTTTTCAGAGGGGGCGCTGAGTGTTTTGCTCTTGTCACCATAAGTGTCTCTCAATACACAAACTGGTGCTTCCTCGTTTCTTGTCTTTCTTGTTGAAAACCTGACACACATAAGTTTTCCTCCCCCTTTACATCTGTCACAATAATTTAATATCTTTAATAATTGATATTTTCATTTGCTGTTTAAATAAAGCATATATCTCACATATTTCAACAGAGTATCTTGAGTTATTATTATTTATTATTAATTTCTTAAAGAGATGATGGCATGAGAAATCAAATTTGTCTTGACTTGTTGACATAAGAGGATTTTTGACCATTAAAATGTCCTCCTCATTATCAACAAACCATTTTAAAAGATCCAAAACTATATTAAAGATCAAAAATGGCTCATCTAAGAGGGGGCATGTAATGCCACACGTTTTCATATGACCATCTCCAGAGCAAGACATCGACTGATAGTGATGCATCATCAGCAGCATATTAGGCACTTGACGGTATCAAATTTTTACGTTGCTAAAACTTTTATCATGGTTCATCAACTTATTATCCAGTATTATCGTGATAAAAAAGTTCTGTCATACTCTAACATGTTCAATAATTTTTTTTCTTACAAACAGAACTCTAAACATAAAATAAAACACTACTCAAAATGTATAAAGTACACCCGAAGTAATAATACTTCGTTACAATACTTAAGTATTTTTTGGGAGTATCTGTACTTTACTTGCGTTTTTATATTTCAGCCAACTTTCATTCAGCCATACTTTTACTCTGATACATTTCCCCGAAGCATATTCATTACTTGCTACAAAATAAAGTCAGAAGAACACAGACTGCAAGAAAGCAGGATTGACGAATCAGTGGTCTAGCGTTTGTAAGTTAGACTTCTAAAAAACACCTTTGCTCATGTGCAAACGTGCTCACGCAACCACAGATGATTTCATTTTCCAGTCAAAGTCGAGGCTGGGGTGTGCGATATACAGTATATCTTCTGCGATAATGGTAAGTGTTGTAATGATGTGCGATCTGACATTATCAAGTAGGCTATATCATGAAAGCACACAGAGAGTGCACGCACGTGATTTATTAGTCTATTAAAACTCAAAATTCAAGGCATTCTAAATTGTAAACTGCAAAAATGCTTCTGTATGATTTTATATTTATATAATTTAACATAGGCTAGTTAACTTAACCTAAATCACACAGTGCTTTTTCACCCAGATATCAGCATGATAACAAATGTAATAATCAGTTTATACAAGTTTAATAAAGTTAGCATTAAGTGACTTACATTTTAGAAACAATATTGCCTGTTTCGCTTAATTTTGGCAACGAAAATAGTTCCAAACAAAGACAACAGCACTGTTTTGTGTCTATGAGCAATGGACAGTGTTGAATGAATCAGATTTTTGAAAGAATTGGTTGAATAAATGATTCAGTGATTCACTCATTAACACAGTCAAATGCTTTGTTCCTGAATGAATCAGTCGTTTGAATGAATCGGTTGAATCTCAATGACTCACTCATTAACAGTCACTTGCTGCCACCTACTGGTGGTTTTAATTTCACATTTCGACTTTTTTTACGTTTTAAATTATTTCAAATATCAGTATTCAACGATTTATGTTAAAAACAAAACATTAGGCCTATTTATGCGTCTGTAACTGCAGGTTAAATGCATACATGTCCCCTCTGAGCTACACTGAACTGTGTGAATACATCTAAATATCACTTCAGATGCAGATTTCAGAAATGTTTTCTTATGTTGGAATGAAAGACACTAAGTACCGGATGAAGTGCTTCTTATACTTACCCAAATATACAAAATGGAAGAAAGAGTTAAAACTAAACACAATCTTGCTACTCAGTATGAACATTTATATATATATATATATACACTTTACATTTATATACAATACTTAAGTACGTTTAATATTTAAAAAAAATACTTTTCATACTTAAGTACAATAAATATCACATACTTTAAGACTTTTACTCAAGTAATATTCTAAATGGTGACTTCAACTTCTACCAAAGTCATTTTCTGGTAA